>PISX010012019.1:0-62432 GCA_004024625.1 Mellivora capensis
GGGGGGTCACACTGGGGAGACTGCAACATCTCGGGGTTGGTAACCTGTGTTTACATGCACTTATTCAAAAAAGGAATTGAGCTTTTGAAAATAAGAAGAATGAAAAAGGATGTCCAGGACTGCCCGCATGGCTGCACAGAGGCCTGGCATGGGGGAGAGGAGCAGGTGCTGAGGAGCCTTTCCGAACTGCAAGCAGTGTGGGAACACGTTTTGGGCAC
The DNA here is from genome assembly GCA_004024625.1 of Mellivora capensis. NCBI lineage: Eukaryota > Metazoa > Chordata > Mammalia > Carnivora > Mustelidae > Mellivora > Mellivora capensis. The sequence continues at coordinate 219 of PISX010012019.1, forward strand.
CTTATACCCACCCCGCAACCCGGCCTTTCAGCCCAGCAATCACACTTCTGGGAATGGAAGGGAAACATCCAAAATGCAGGAGATGCCCACACACAAGAAAAGTTCAGGGCATTTGAGAAGAAAACTTTTTCAAGCGTTTTCCCCTCATCATCTGCTTTGTTCTTCTCAATTTGGAATGTTGGTGCTTTCTGCCTGTGTCCGGCTGGCCTCTGTCACCCGGCTCTCCCATGCCCTAACTGAGCCTGCTGGGATGTCGGCCTTGCATGATTTACATGGAAAGACAAAATGTTTTCCGTCGGTGCTGGAACGTATGTTCAGCTTTTCCACTTTATTTTATTTTTTATTTTTTATTTTTTTAAGATTTTATTTATTTATTTGAGAGACAGAGATCACAAGTAGGCAAGAGAGGCAGGCAGGGAGAGAGAGGAGGAAGCAGGCTCTCCGCGGAGCAGAGAGCCCGATGTGGGGCTCGATCCCAGGACCCTGGGATCATGACCTGAGCCGAAAGCAGAGGCTTTAACCCACTGAGCCACCCAGGCGCCCCAGCTTTTCCACTTTAGAAGAAAGAAAAATAATCCTGTATCATCCTTGAACGTATGTCCAAGCTTTTCCACTTTAGAAGAAAAAAGAAATCCAGTGTCGTCCTGTGCTGTGAAGTTTAGACTAGTTCATACATGTTGTATTAAACCTGCCATGTAGGGCGCCTGGGTGGCTCAGTGGGTTAAAGCCTCTGCCTTTGACTCAGGTCATGGTCCCAAGGTCGTGGGATCAAGCCCCACATCGGGTTCTCTGCTTGGCAGGGAGCCTGCTTCCCTTTCTCTCTCTCTGCCTACTTGTGATCTCTGACTGTCAAATAAATAAAATCTTTAAAAACAAAAAACAAAAAACCTGCCATGTCAATTGTAATGTGAAGATTTTGTGAGCACTACCCTGCTTGGGATGCCTAAAGGTATCCGGCCGTATATGAAAGAAGTGCAGGGCAAGAGGAAAGGGTAGGAGCCTACATGTCAGTGGCAGGAGTCGCTGTCTCCCGTGGGGCGGGGATGGCAAGGCTGCCATGCCCTGATGCCCCGCAGAACTGAGAATGCAGCCCCAAGACCGGTCCTGCAGGATGAAGTCAAAATTCAGACCAGCCCCTGACAGGTGCAAAGCACATCAAAACAAACTCACCTGTAGTGTACCTGGGTGGCTCAGTAGGTTAAAGCCTCTGCCTTTAGCTCAGGTCCTGATCCCAGAGTCCTGGGATCAAGCCCTGCATCGGGCTCTCTGCTCAGCAGGGAGCCTGCTTCCTCCTCTCTCTCTGCCTGCCTCTCTGCCTACTTGTGATCTCTATCTGATAAATAAATAAAATTTAAAAAAAAAAAGAAAGTTTTTTTGGGGGGGCCAATCTATTAGATACATTTTGGTATCTCGTTGTTTTAGTTTGAATTTTTTTCTTGTCAGTGAAATTTTCCTCTGTTTACCAGACATTTATTTGTACTTCTGTGAATTACCAATTTACGTTCTTGGCTAACTTTTTATTGGGACAATATTTTTCTTAATCATTTTTATGAGCTCTTTATTTTTTAAAGGATTTTATTTGAGAGGGAGGACAAGCAGGGGGAGGGGCAGAGGGAAAAGCAGGCTCTTTGTTGATCAGGGAGCCTGATGCAGGACTCGATCCCAGGACCCTGGGATCATGACCTGATCCGAAGGCAGACATTTAACGACTGAGCTACCCAGGCGTCCCATGAGCTCTTTATATAGTGAGGCAAAAAAATGTGTGCGCTATTATGATAGTTATTTTTCTGAGTTTGTAATTTTTTTTAAAAGATTTTATTTATTTGAGAGAGAGAGATTGCAAGTAGGCAGAGAGGCAGGCAGAGAGAGAGAGGAGGAAGCAGGCTCCCTGCTGAGCAGAGAGCCCGATGCGGGACTCGATCCCACGACCCTGAGATCATGACCTGAGCCGAAGGCAGAGGCTTAACCCACTGAGCCACCCAGGCGCCCCTCTGAGTTTGTAATTTGTACCTTAACTTTATATAAGGTATTTTTTGGCACACAGAACACACAGAGGTTTCTCTTTTTTGAGGGTGGGGGTTAAATCTACCTTTTCCTTCATGGTTTCTTCCTGTTTTCATGCTAAGAAAACAGAAATGAGACGACCTGAGGGCTCCTGGACAAGCCACAGGACCTTGGAGAATCTGTGTCCCCACAGGTGTGCGTGGGACATCTGATTGTTGTTTTGGCAGACAGTGTCATTCCCACTGGTACCACGGGGGCTGGAAGCCCAGGGATCGTGTTCTTCAGGGGGCTCTGCGCCCAAGTTTGGTCCTGCCCTTACAGGAGGGACAGCATGGCAAGGGAGACGACATGTCTCTTCCTGCCCCATTGGAGGTGACGCAGCCCTAGGCCGCTCCAGACTGGAGCTCTGAGCTTGAGCACCACCGTACTAAATCCCTGGCCCCTCTCAGTGCCTGGTCAGGCCCCTGGCAGCAATGTTCTCACACTCATAGTTCCTGCCAGCAGCCTGGCTCACGGGCTCTGTTGCAGGCTCCTTGTCTCAGGGCCCATCCCTCCTGCCCAGTTTCTTCACTGTCTGCACACAGCTCTTGGGGCCCCTCACCCAGCCAGCCCTCCCTGGACTCCAGAAAGCTCTGTCTGCTCCTGGTCCTCTCCTCACTTGTCTGTCTGTGGCCATGCAAGAGGCTGGTCTCCTGGGCTTTGCCCAAACCTGCCCCTTCCCAGCCTTCCCAACCAAACACTCTCAGCTGTTCAGAAGAAACCCCCGATGGCTCCCTCTGCTCCCACCCAATGCCTCAGGGGCGGCTAAGGGAGCCAAGCTGCTTTCTGGCTTCTCCTCTTGCTTGTCCTCTATTTCCAGCCTGGCCACCAAGGAATTCTTTTAAAATGGAAGTGACATCGTGTCTGTCCCTCTTTAGAACCTTCCAGAAGGAGTCCTTATCGTAGCCAGTGAGGCTTCCTCTGAGTCCGTACCCAATCCTGGCCCCACTCCAGCCACACTGGCCTCCCTCTGCTTCTCCGGCATGTAGGATGTCCCCTCAGGGCCTCCGCACTGGCTGTTCCCTCTGCCTGCAATGCTCCTCCTTGCACACTTGCTCCTTCACTTCCAGCAGGAGTGCTCAGGTACTATCTGACCTGGGAGGTGTCCTGGACCCCACCACAGTCAGACGTCGGCCAGCCCCCTTACCCCTGCACATACTGGCAGTTGATCACCCGTCCCTGAGAGAATGTCACCCCAGTGCTCATGAGAGTGGGAACACAACGTCCTGTCTCTGTGGGCCATGGTAGGGACCCAGAGACCTCGCTGAGCACAGGCTGGGTGCAGAGCAGGGTCTCCATCCAGCCAGGCTTCTGCATCAGTTTCCCTGCACGGTCCCCTGACCCCTGGGCTGTGCCCACACTGGGCATTCATTGTCCGAGAAAGCCCGAGGAAGCCCAGGGCGGCCCTGCTGGCAGGCCGGAGAGCAGTGAGTCAGCGGGGCTGGATCGAGGCTGATGACTCTGCAGGACGCCTGCCTCTGAGGCTCAGACAACAGTGACTCTGCTTCTCATTCATTACCTCTGCGTTTGGGAAGCGGGAGTCTGTACTTTTAATAAGGTCAGAGACTTGAGCCTGCTCCTGGAAGCCCTCATGCCATCAGGCCCCAGGCATGGAGGTCAGGCAGGGCTGCACAGGGCCCAGGGGTCCTGGAAGATGCAGAGCCAAGCAGTAAATGACACCCTGGCCCATGGGCTAGGCTGGGTCCAGGGCCAGGTCCTTGCCCCCAGGGAACCCAGCTGGTCACAGAGGGGAGACTGAGGCCTGGTGGGGTGACATGGGTCAGAGGCCGCTGAGCTCCAGACCAGGTCCTTCTGGCCAGGCCGGCAGAGGGTTGCTGGGGCTGGGTTGGCTGGGCTGACCCAGCTTTTCCTGAAAGGAGGTAGGGCCAGGCTGGGTTGCAGAGAGGGCCCCAGTACCAGAGCTTACCCTTAACCCCAAGCTAGCCTTAGTCACAGAACCTAGAGGGTGGTGGCCATCCAGGAGACACAGTGTTGTGATACCATTTTAGGCCTCGGTCCAGTTCAGGACTCCCAAGTCCACGGCCCCCGGCTGGCCCCCAGGGAGGTCAGCAAGCCCTTGGATAAGAGTTTCATGGACAGTCCTGGGAGGGGACCAGGCCTGGGGGCAGAGGACCCAGAGGCCTGCAAGTCTGCCCATGTTCCACCATCACCAGCTGCCTCCTGCAGAAGTTCCCAGACCGGCTTGCCTGCTGGCACCACAGAGTTAGGGCAGGGCGAGACCAGGGTCCAGGGCAGGAAAGGGGCCTGGGTATGGATTTCAGCTAGTGGCAGAATACCTAGGAGCCCTGGTCATCAGTGATGCCAAGATTGAAGCCAGGGAGAAGAGCAGAGAGAGAACGTTGGGGCTGCCAGATGTCGGCACAACCCCTTCTTCTTTCTGTTGTCCAATAGAAGAATGCTATCTCATCGTGGATGGTGTGCTCGGCCCGAATTTTTTCCAGCCCCCTGCTGATGGAGCCATGTAAAAAAGGGCTTTAATCAATGAGATTTAATGGCAGATTGCCCAGTGTAGCCTCCAAGAAGGCTCTTAGAAAGTTAGGCAGATTCACCTGGTACCTGCCTTGTGCTGTTTGCCTTTCTCCTCTTCTTACCTGGGATAAGGATGCAATGCTGGAGGCAGGGCAGCTGTTTTGTGACTGCAAGATAGAGGTACATTCTAAGGAGCACCAAGCAGAAAGGAAGGAGAATGCATTCCTAATGGTACCAGAGAGCCGCTGAGCCCACCCTAGACCGCCTGTCTGCAGACTGCTTCCTACGTGAGCAAAGATACGTCTAATTTCTTAAAGCCATTGCTTTCTGGGATTTTCTCATAGTCAAACACTGTTTCCCAAAAAATACATGTTCAAGCAGATAGTTCAGACACAGAAACACATACTGTTTCAAAACTAAAATAAGAGAAATGTTGATTAGAACTACCCCGAGCGCCCTTCCCCACCTATTTGGCAATGATGAAACCAGCTGCCAGCGCAGTGTGTAAGCCAGGCTGGAGGGGAACAGACACTCCCTGCCTGCTGAGGACATGGTCAGCTGGCTGTGTCTAGAGAGCTCACCAGGGCCTTCTCTCTCTCATGGAGAAGCTGCCTCTTCTGGGACATGATCCCAGCTGCAGAGGCCCAGGCACACCCATCAGGCCCGTGGTGCTTCTCACCCTAAAATACCAGAAAGGACCTCCAAGCCCATTGGCCGGAGATGGCTGCGTGATGGTCACAGCCGGTAGGAGAATGTTCTTGCATCTACAGACACAGAACAAACTCCCGGGGAAGCTTCAGGGCCAATGGCCAAGTGCAGGACTGTGCGTCCAGGGGCTACCAATGGCTAAAACTGTCCAAAAATTTTATACAAAAGTGATACCATGTAGATGTAATTTTTGACACATGTAGTGTCTCTGCGAGAGAGGCCTTCAAGGTCTCTGGAAGGAACTGCAAGATACTGGTCTCTGCTTGTCTCCCAGGAGGGCCGGTGGGGGAGGGAGAACCCTCCCTCACCAATGGACACAATTTTGGACCTTTTGGATTTTGGATATTTGATGTCAATAAACGAGGCACTGAAACTCAAACAAAAATGATTTCCTGAGCCCAGGCCTCCTGTGAAGCTACCGACCAGAAGAATGAGAATGGCGTTCTGGGACGTGGCCTCTGGCACCTGCTGCCTCCCGGGCAAGGCCACGGCTGGTGATTTCAGGCCCCTAGCCCCTGCCTTCCCCCTTACCTTCCTGCACGAGCCCCCTCCCCTTCCCCTTGCTACACTCCCTAGCACCTCTCTCCCTGGCTGGGGGGGCTGGGCTGGGTGCTCAGCTGGGCCTCTCTCTGCCCCACCTCACCCCTGCACTGTCGGACTGAACAGCTGTCCAGTGCCTCTATTGCCAGCCCTGTGCTGACCTTTCCATTCTCCTGCTCAGGACTCACCTGCCTGCCTGTCCTTGCCCACCGGCTGCCACAATGGCCCCGGGGTCCAAGCTTCTAGGCACTCAGGCCCCACTGGGCCACCGCGCCCACATTGCGCCTGCCGCAGGTCAGGATTCCATTGTCCCTGGCTCATGCAGACCCCTCTGCTGGCGGATCCCCATTCTCCGCAACCTCCCACCCCTCAGGTGCTCACTCTCAAAGCCAGACCCTTGTTGGAGGCTGCTGAGACCTCATGGGCTCTGTGGAAGCCCCACGCTGTCTGCTTTGCTCAGTACGCCCCCACCTGTGTCCCAGGTTGACTCTCTGGAGTTTCCTATGTCCTATGCCCACCTGTCCAGCATGGTGGCCCAGCCGTCGTGCCGGCTGGCCATGTGGGGTTCTGGGAGTGCGCAGGAGGGGACAGAATAGCCCAAGGCAGGACATAGAGAGTACCACCCCCCAGCATCCATCCTCCTACAGGAAACTCTCAAGTCCACCCACCATCGTGGTGCTCTAATGATGCCTGTTCCCAAGTGACATTAACTGTGCGAGGGTCAGAGCTGGGAGCGGGAGGAGGGGGGGAGGAGGGGTGCGTGGGGAGGGGCGGAGGGGGCGGGGGCAGAGGGTGGAGGGAGGAGCTCCTCCTCATTCCCGCCCCACCCTGAGGGCCTGTCCAGGGAGCACAGGAGAACCAGGCTTTCTGGCCAGCGCAGGACGCCTGCTGGCAGCATGCCTGGTTGCTGGCACCATCACCCTCATCCCCACCTGTCCCTGCCTCCCTTCTCCAGCTCCAGCTGGTTCCTCCATATCGCTCTCAGGCCACTCTGGAGACTGGTGCCTGGAGAGGCACCATGTCTCAGCACCACACGTCTGAAGCGGTGACGGATCCCTGTGTGATCTATAGATTGATCTGCAGAGAGGAAGTCAGCGCATCCTTCCCCCAGCCCACAAGTCCCTGGACCTTTCCCACCCTTCCAGCCAGGCTCCATCTGACCACTTCAGGTGTGCTCCTCTCCACCTGGTCCCCAGAGCCCAGCATTCCGGCAGCCACCCTGAGTGTGCCAACCTGGCCCCTTTGTCCTTGGCATCCCTCAGCAGGCTCCCTGTCTGTGCAAATGTCCTGGGGCTGCTTAACAAATTGCCACCCACTTTGCAGCTGAAAACAATAGGAATGACATAATTCAAAAAATGAGATGTTGGGAGGTCACTCCCTTCTTGGGGACCAGAGGGAGAGTCCACACCGTGTTTCTCCCCTGCTGTGGGTGGTTTCAACCATCCCAGTATCCATAGCTCATAGATGTATCACTAAACTCTGCCTCTGAGGTTACATGGACTTCTTCCTGTAAGGGCCTACTTAATCAGAGGGAGCCATTTTGTTTATGCAGTAAACTTAGATTGACCCTATGCAGTAAACTTAGATTGACCCTGCCCCTCCCAGAGGAACTTACTTGCAAAGCCCAGATACAAGGGCGGGTCAGGCCAGGTAGAGACATCCAATCAGTGGGGCACGCATATATCTACTAGGGTGAATTGTAATTCAGTTGGCTGCCCGTGTGTGACCTAGCATGACTGTGCAGTTTTCTCTGTGCATTGCAATCTCAATGGCCACCTGTGTATAGCCCGGCTAAACTACCTCTATAAAAGTTAGTCTGTGAGGCTGGGAAGGGTCACCTCTTTGCAAGAGACTGCCCTGACCAGTCAGTTTGATTCTCGATGCTTGGCGCGAAATAAAGTTCTGCTTGACCTTCGCTTTGTATCAGTCTTGCTCCTTTGATTACAGGCCCTAACACTTCCTTGTGTCTCTGCGTCTGTGTCCAGATTTCCCTCTTCTTACAAGGATGCTAATCACTGGATTTGGGGCTCACCCTGAATCAAGGATGATCTTATCTTGAGATTCTTAATGATATCTGTAAAGATGGTGTTTCTCAGTGAGGTTACATTCACAGGTAACCAGTGGTTAGGACTGCAACTTATCTTTTTTGAACCAAGAAACCTGCCCTTCCCCGGGCTGCTGGCCCATTTACATGCCAGGTCATTTTCTGTCAGGTGGCAGTCTTGAGCTTTGGTCCAACAAAAGCAGCAGATCGCACCAATTTTCTGACAGCTGGAGACAAGAGTATGTTGTCCCAGCTGCCTGGACTCGAGGTGGACATTTGAAAGGATCTGGGGACCCAGCTGCCTCTCTGCCCAGTGTGAGCATCGGTGCCCATCACAGAGATCCCGGGCGGCTCTCCGGGGCACGGACGGCGTGCTGATCTCCCTCCCCACAGAAATGCACAGAGTGGGGTGGGGGGCATCACGTGGGGCTTGCCCATAATAATCTGTTGGTTGTGGGGAAAAACGCCCCACACTATTTGTTGTAACAAACCCAACTTTCTGTAACGATTGTTATTTAGAAATAAAGACAGTAACTCCACTGTTTGTACTAAGCAGTGGGGGAAAGTTTTGGAGGGGCGCAGGCAGGGGAGCTTTGGACACAGCAGGGACACCAGGGAGCCTTCTCAGAAGTGGAAGGGAGACCCTCAAGGGAGGTCTTCCTTTTAGGACAAGAAGACTAACAGCAGTCATGGCTGCTGGGAAAGACCCGTGGCAGGCAGAGGCTCAGCCATGCCCTGGGGCAGCCCAAGGGGCCAGGCTGCAAGCAGGCACTGGGGAGGGAGGCCAGTTCCTCCTGGGGCCAGAGCATTGTGGCCTGGCCACCTCCCCACCACACCTAGGCTCTGAGGGCAAGAGCTCGAAAGAGGGGTGCAGGGGCCTGGAGGGAGGAGTGTTCCCCAAGCCCTGCCTGGTCCTCTCCTGAGTGACACTGGGAGCAGGCCCTGGGTCAGCCAAGTCCCAAGCCTTCTCCTGTGGGAGAGACTCTGGTTGCTGGAACCCCTCCAGCCTTTTTGTGTGCATACCGCCCAGGGCTCTGGACCCTTCGTCAGTGCCCGCCCACCCCATCCTGCCTCTGCGTTTTCAGGCTGACATACCACAGGCCGCCCATGAAGGAGAAGAATCCCCCACCACACTCCAAGGGAAAGGGAGTCGGTCTGTGGCCTGGGGCCCGGCAAAAGCTGCCCCTGAGCAGGTTGGGGGGGGTGGAGGCGGGGCCTGGTCACAGCTGTCCCCCAGGGGGTGGGCGCTGAATAGCTCCCAAGAGCCCTGGTAAAGCAATCGGAGGCAAACTCTCGGAAGAAGTTTGTGGCGTTCACACCACAGCCCAGCCCACCTTCAAGCCGCTGCAGGTGCAGTTGTTCTTGATGCTGGATGGTGATGGCGGGTGGTGGGTGGTGGGCTATCCCACAGATTTTCCAATGGGACCCATGTTCCCAATGTCCTGAAGGCAGGTCCCTCCCAACAATGCACACTCCTATTCCCTGGGCTCCGCCCTCAACAGATGGCCAGCGGACACAAGGCCAGAGACCTCGATCCCAGCAAGGCCTCTGAGGGCTGCTGAAGGGGAGGGAGGGGCTAGAGCCACACCGCTCCCATCCTGGGATCCTGCTGAGTGGTCTCTGTACGTGCTGGAAATGGGGGTGGGCTGCAGTTGGGGCAGAAAAGGACAGGGACTATCCTGGGGCACGGGGACAGAGCTAAGTTGCCAAGGGGAAGGTCCCTTGTTTCTTCCAGGTGTGGGTCACAAGAGGAAGGAGCCTGGGGGGGCTCCTTTGGACCTTGCTGCTCTGCGGGAGGCCAGTTAGCCCACTCGCTGTCCGTGCAGAGCTGCCCCAAGAAGGACGCCACTCTCCGGAGTGGTGGCCCATTCAAGCTGACTCTTCCCTATTTTTGGTTTGGGATGGTACCACGCAGGCATGTCCTGGGGTGCAGTGGCCTTATTTCTTTTCACAAGACTGAGGTGACATTCTGATCACCAAGAGTGCCTCTTGAGGTCACACATGGTGACCTGCCCCTGAAGGGTCACCATTATGACCTACAGTGACACTGAACACACCCAGGAGCTGTGCCCAAGGCCTCTCCCCAGGTCGGAAGGGAAGCAGCTTTGATGTTGTTTTGGAATTTGATGTGTTTTGCTAGAAAGTAACTAGCAGGTGTCATGGGCACGCCTCCCAGCAAGCCCCGAGCTGCCCTCTGGCCCTACCTGTAGGGCTGTGGACGTTGCCTCCAGGAACTGCTCAGGACTGTCCTTCTCAGGCTGAAATTTGTTCAATTGCTCAATGACAGTTTCAATGCATTTTCCATAGTAGGCCATCTTCCCAGGGCAGGACCCTAAAAGCAAACCACTCCAGGTCACATGCTGCACAGCTTCAGCAGGTGGCAAAGGCAGCCACAGACCCCTTATCCACAGAGCCTGGGGCCTCTCAGAGTGAGGCGTGTTAGAGGGAAAGAGCGACCCCAGCTGGGTGATCTCGGCCCACTTCCAGGACTGCATCCCTGCAGGCCTCTGCTACTCGCAGGGCCCAAGCTGGCCTTGGGGAGCCCTCACCCACAGCCCCTGGAGGCTCCCAGGCACCCCATGTGGCCCCAAGACCTACAACTGTGCAAAGGTAGGGACGACCCCTGGGAGTGGGGGGAGCTCTGAGCATCTCTCAGCCCAGGTGGGGTTCAGTGACTGTCTAGGCAGCAGGCCTTGCCCAGAGGGGTGGGTAACCTAATCCCAAAAGGCTGGAGCAAAAAGAGTCCTCGGGTCACCAGAGTCAACACCCCCATTTTAAAGACGAAGGACCGAACACCTAGAGAGAATGCACAGTTGGTAAGTAGCCAGACCTGGTATGGGCACTGAACATTCCAGAAACATACTACCTCCAGGAGACCGGTTTGCCCAGAGACCCTCTCTGGGAGACCTTGGAGAAGCTGTTTGGAGTGGGGCTGGACCCCCAGGAACCAGTTCTAACAGGTAACCCCCAAATTGTCCTTGGAGGTGGGTGGACAGGCCCAGTAGGGGCTCCTTCCCCACCCGCCTTCCCCCTGTTGGTCTTCCCAGGCACCTGCTGTTGGCAGAGCCAGGCTATTAGTGCCCTGGGGACCATGGAGGCACCTCTCTTTCACCCCCAACAACTTGGGATGGCTCTAGATAGCAGCCCCCAGAGGAGGCTCCCCAGGGGAGACAGGGCAGAAAAGCAAACTGTCACTAGGGTGCCCAGGGAGACGGCCTATCTCAGCCAATGTGGCCACTGGCTGAGTCCCCCAGCTCTTTAAGGAGAGTGAGGACCAAATACCACTGGACACCTCAGAGAATCTCTGACATGAAACACTGAAGCAAGCCAGTGAGAGGAGGAGCAGAGTTCAAGCCCAGATTCAAGCACACCCCCTCCCAAGGACAAGCCATATGGGATCCGAGGAACAAGGAACCACAGTGGAAAATGGAGTTCTTGCAAATGAAAATATGGCAGCAGAACTAAAGATGTAAATACAAGGGGTGGAAGGTAAAGTTGAGAAAATCTCCCAGAGAGAAAAAAAAAAAAAAAAAAAAAAAAAAGAAGTCCAGGGACCCTGGAGGGCTCAGTCAGTTAAGCCTCTGCCTTTGGTTCTGGTCGTGATCCTGGGGTCCTGGGATTGAGCCCCATGTTGGGCTCTTTCCCTCTGCCTTTCCCCCATACTTGTGCGTTCTCTCACTCTCTCTAATGAATAAACAAAATCTTTTTTTAAAAAAGATTTTATTCATTTATTTGACAGACAGAGATCACAAGTAGGCAGAGAGGCAGGCAGAGGGGGAAGCAGGCCCCCTGCTGAGCAGAGAGCCCGATGTGGGGCTTGATCCCAGGACCCTAAGATCATGACCTGAGCCAAAGGCAGAGGCTTAACCCACTGAGCCACCCAGGTGCCCCTAAATAAACAAAATCTTAAAAAAAAAAAGATGAAGATACAGAAAGTAGGAGAAAAGCACACAGAAAACCAGAGAACCTCTCCAAAAAGTCCAAGTGCCAATTAACAGGCACTCCAGAAAGAGAAGAGGGGAATTAGGAGAGAAGATGTTCCAGAAAGGAAGGATGGGTTGGTTTCCTGGTAGACGGGGCTCCCAAGTGCCTTTTTTTTTTTTTTTTAATTTATTTGTCAGAGAGAGGGAGAGAGAGTGAGTGAGCACAGGCAGACAGAGTGGCAGGCAGAGGCAGAGGGAGAAGCAGGCTTCCTGCGGAGCAAGGAGCCCGATGTGGGACTCGATCCCAGGACGCCGGGATCATGACCTGAGCCGAAGGCAGCTGCTCAACCAACTGAGCCACCCAGGCGTCCCCCAAGTGCCTTTTGTCACCGAGGGAGAGAGCAGGTGGCCTCGGAAGGGACAGGAGTTTGGAGTGGCCTCAGATTCCCCAGCAGGGAATCCATCTCTGACCTGGACAGAAGGATGGCATGTGCAGACAGGCAAGGCCCCACACCCTTCCCTGTAGGGGCAGACAAGGGACCAGAAAGCAGGAGAATTTCTAGGAATGTGACAGCAGGTGGCAGGCCAAGGACATCAGAACCCAGCACACAGGGCTCCAGTAGGAGCCCTGCACATGGCACGGTTCTGAGTGGGTTTTACCGAGTGCTCAGGGAAAGAGGCTTCGACACTGCCCTGGTCAAGGTCAGGACCAGTCTGCATCCTCTCCCATCTGCTGGCTGCATCCCTGGGCCCCTACAGGGATGTTCATCCAGCCCTGCAGGCCTGACCTGGGGCTGTTCCCTCAGGGGCTGCTCCTGGGCCTAGCCCTAGCTTTGCAGGGACTGAAGCCAGCAGAACCCTCTCTTGTATGTGACTAGGAAAGTCCTCTTGAAACAGGGAAATGCACTGAGACAAGCCAATGGTCCTACAGAAACCAGGGCAAACTGCTGAAGGTAACGGCCAAGACCTGTGGGGGACTCTGGTGTGACACAGCCCTATTTCTACAACTGGTCTTGCCCCAAAGTGCACACGAGTGATCAGTACCAAGGGAGTGAGCTCTGGGCATGACCTGAAGGAATCTCTGAGCCAAAGGTGGAACTGAGGGGCATGTAGCCAGTTCCTTTTCTTGGTGTGGGGCCTGGACTCTAGGGAGGGGGTCTGCCCAGGTCCTGGCTCTGAGGGACCCCTCCCTGGGGTCTGGCTTGCAGTGACAGGCCTCAGGGGCCATGAAGGAAACACTGACTCTGGTGAAGTCTTGGTAGAGATTTATTTCCACCATTTGCAATCTTTGCCCTAGCAAGATTGGGTTTTTCTCCACCTAATGCAGCGGATGGACCCAGGAACACCTTATTTTATTAAGTAGGTTCTGTGCCCAGTGTGGGGGAAAGGCAGGAGGACCCAAGGCCCCTGGTTAGATCAGACAGGGGTGGTGCTACCCTCTGAGGGGAGGGAGGTTTGGGGAGGAGTGGTTTCAGGTCAGGGGAGTCTCCTGCCACTAACAGCCATCATGAACAAATCCCTCCAAGTTCTCAGCTCCTGGGGAATCCTTCCTAGCCTAGGATCCCAGACCCTGAGCCCTCTTCCTGCGTCCCCTGCTTTACCCCAGCTCTGTCTACCCAGGCTTCTCACTGGCTCCCACACCTCTGACATGTATCTCCCGAAACTTGAACACTCTTTGTCCTCTCCCTGGTGAGCTCCTAGGCATCCCAACAACACCGGGTGCAAACACAGCCCCTGTGGAGGCTGGCTTCCTCCTCCCCCAGCTTGTCCCCTCTCTGTGCCTTCTCTGAACTCGTCCGAACTTGTGTGACACCCCTGTGAGCAGCTGGAGCAGGACCCTGCTTTCCTGCCTCTGAGTCCTGGCTCTTACCGGAGCTGGTCCCCAGCCAGTGCCGCAGCCGTGTCTGCGGGGTGAATGACGGGGCACAAAAAGGTGCCAGAAGGTCCAGTACCCTAACCGGTACTCGTATCTGAAAGATGGCTTTGACACCCAGAGACAGATCTCCCCAAAGATCATATTAGTGCTTTTTTAAACCTGTGCTCCCACAGATCCTATAGTTCAACAGAATTCAGTTTTATTGTTTCATTTAAACGGAGGATAACAGATATGACAAGATTTACTAAGCAAGTAGGTGTGGATGAGAACAAACCCCTTGTGGAGTTGGGGATTGAGCCTCTCTGCCTGACTCTCGAGAACATCTCAGGGGGAGCCATTCCTGGGTGAAAGAGGCACCATGACAACATAATAAAGGCAAATAACATTCACATATTCCAGAGCTCGCAAGGAAATGAGTGCAGCAAGTAAAAAGTCCATCTTTATAGAAACAATGTTAAGGATGCAGTTTCTTTTATCCCTTCTCCCAGCTGTCACTTGGGGGCGCTGCGCCTGGATGGGGTCTGGCCCTTGACCTTACCATCCTGCCTCTGCTCTGAACACAGTTCAGTCTGGAGGAACCAAAAACAGTCAGAAAAGGGCTCCCTCCCTCCAGCAGCTGATATGGGCGGTCTGCATGCAGGGGAGCTGCTCCAGGGCGGATGACTTCCCTGCCCTCCCTCCTGTCCTGGAGCTGGAACATTCCAGAGAAAGCATGCTCTGAGAGGCCCTTTGGTGAGGACACAAGTCCACGAAGAGCAAGGGAACCACCCAAGCTGTCCCCCAAATCCAGAGCAGGCCTGGATAGAACAAACTGGAAGCTATGACGGCATGAGCCATGGTGGCTGCAGAAGGGAGTCTGTGGGGGGTTGTGGGGAGGAGAGAGGGGTCCCTGGCTTACTGTCAGGCCCAGGGCTCCTGGACCAGGGGATCTGCACCCTCACCCCAGCAAGGAGCCACTGCACCAAGAAGGTGGACATCAGGAAAAGAGACCTTGGAGTTTTGCGTTCTCACTGAAGTTGGCCTATGAGGTTAGGCAATATGATCACATGTCTGGGTGGGAGACAGGTAGTAAAGTCATCTGATTCTGATACATGCTCTTAGCTCCTTGGCTTTGTTTTAATGGGGGCAAAACCAGAGGTGTGGGAAGTGGCTCAAGATTCTTAAGATTTAACTCCACTAATCAAGACTTGACTGTCTCATATTTAAGGAACTTTAAAGGTGGGCTGGACCAAAGCTTCTCTTTTCTTAGCAAATCCTTTATAGAAAGAAATGAGACTACAGGAGGTTTAAATTCCACCAGACACAAACCAGTTCAACAATCTCAGCCACTAGAGAGCCTTCATTTCCATAGATACCAAATGTGCATTAATTCATATATATTCTTTCCCTGGCTTTTGAGCCTGAGTAAAATTCTCTGAAGGATTTTTGCCAAGTCATGCTCTGAAGGCTTGTGCTCCAAGTAGAGACCCCTAGGGCAGGTTTTGCTGGTTGCTTTTTAATCTCCAGTCCCCTTTTCCTCCTGAGTAACAAAGCACCAAGTTTTAGTTGGGTTTATTGCTGCCCAGCTGGAAGATGACATTCTCCTGCCTCTGTGGCAGCTGGGTATGCCATGAAGGTGTGAGATTTTGGGAAATTCTTTCTAAAAAGGCAGAGGCATACATGCTTTTTCTCTTTCCCATCCTGCTGCCTGGACTCAGAACTGATGGCAGGAACTTGGGCAGCCATTCTGGACTGTGAGAAAACATGTTCAAGATGGCAGAGGAGGAAGAGAGAAGAATCAAGTCCCTGGTGGCTTTCTGTAGCTGCTATACCTTCCAGGATTGCCTCCCCACTAGCCTCCTTTATGGAAACATGAATGATCTTATTTGGGCCACTATGAACTTGGGGGTTTTTGTTACATGTAGCTGAATCTAATCTTTAAAAAATTTTAAAAAGATGTTATTTATTTAAGAGAGAGAGAGAGAGAGACAGAGAACATGAGAAGGGGAGGGGCAGAGGGGGAAGCAGTTTCCCCAAGAGCAGGGAGCCCGATGTGGGGATCGATTCCAAGACTCTGGGATCATGATCCAAGCCAAAGGCAGCCACTTAACCTACTGAGCCGCCCGGGTGCCCCTAAAAAGTTTTAAAAGATTTTATTTTAGGGAGAGAGAGTGAGAGCGAACATGAGCAAGGGGAGGGGCAGAGAGAGAAAGAAGCAGACTCCCTACTGAGCAGGAGCTGGACGCAGGGGTCTATTCCATAACCCATAAGATCATGACCTAAGCCAAAGCCAAGAGTCGATGCTTAACCAACTGAGCCGCCCAGGCACTCCTAGCTTAATTTTAAGATTAAGAACCTAATCTTACCTGATATACTCACTTCCCTGAAGCCAGCCTTCCTCCCAAGCACAGTTTCAAACTGGGAAGCATAGGGGGGAAGCCTCTGCACAGCAGCAACAGCCCCAGCCTTGGAGTTGGCCAAGGACAGAACCACAGAGAACAGGCCCCTAAGTTTCTATCCCGAGTTCTCATGCTAGAAGCACTGGCTGGGGAGGAGCGGGTCTTACGGGGGAAAGATGGAGAGTCCATTTGGACATGCTGAGTTTAAGGGGACTTGTTAGACTTCCACCGGCAAAGAATAGGTAACGGGGTCTTGCAGTCCCAGGGTGATGTTCAGGCTAGAGATAGAAGTTTTGGAAAGCTCAAGAGAAAATTTTTTTTTTTTTTTTATCAGACTATGTGGCTGCAGAAAATCACTCAGGGAAGGAGTGAAGAGAAGAGCTTCCAAGGACTGAGTCCTGGAGCTCTTGTGTTAGGAGGTTGGGAAACAGAGGGGACCCCAGCCAAGAAGACCGAGAAGGAGCAACCACAGGAGGAGAGGCAGGGAGTGTGATCTGTTCCAGTCAAGCAAGGTGGCGTGTTCAGGAGGCGAGCACTCGGCCGGGCTGCCTGCTGCTGACAGTTCCAGGAAGAGATGAAGATCAGATCACTGGACTTAGCAATATCGGAGTCAACGATGACTTTGATGAAGAACTTTGGAGGAGGAGTTGGGTAAAAATCTGATCAGAGTAAAAAATCAGACCTGGAGCCCACAAGGGTGGGCTCCAGAAAGAAGATGCAGAAGAAGTGAAGATAAGAGGCAGCCCAGGGTGGGTGGGTAGCAGGTTTGCTCCTTAGGGGAGCAGCGATTTGGTAGTAGCTGGAGGGAGTAGGGAAGATCAACCAGGCACTCAAAAATGAACATGGCCCACCACCAGCATACAAGGAAATCTCCGAGGCTGCCTGTACCCAGACTCATTGACTCTCATAGACTAAAGAGCTCAGGGACCCAGAGCCATCAGAGCACGTAGCCCTGGGACCACTGATAAATAACAGGAGTCTCAGAGAGTAAGTTCTCTACCAAGGGAGACATTCCTTCCATTTCCTGCACCCCAAATCTGCACATTCCAGAACACCCAGAGAAGAGGTGCTGGGTGGGGTCAGAGGAAAGTGCGAAGCTGCTGGGGGACTGCTGTCCTTGATCTGGACCCTCTCCTACAGCCAAGAGCACAGCAGCATCTTTTCCCTCAGTTTCTCCAACTGTCAATGGGAATTTAAGTTTTTTGTATTCAACACATTTGTTTTTAGCTCTCTGCTTGATACATAATAGGTTCTTAGATTTTGGTGATTGTCTTTATGGATCCGAATTAGGGCACGGTTGGAGGAAGTAGTGAATATGGTAGAAAATCTTTATAAAAAGCACCGTTTATTGTGGCGATTAAAAAGAAAACAAAAGCACAGTTAACTTTAATCAAGGAGCTGGGAAGAAGCCCAGAAAGGTGGTCAGCGAAAGCAAGATGAGAAGCAAGGAGGATGAGCACCGCCTGCAGACCATGGGAAGCTGCTAGAGAGAGGCGCTGGTGCTGAGGGGACGCGCCTCGCCTTCATTCCTATAGGCTCCCTACCTGCTTCCTTCCCACCTCCTACCTGCGGGCCGGCTTCGAGGGCGCTCCTGCCGCCCAACCTCCCGTCCCACTTCCACCTGCAGCCACAGCAGATGCCAGGGCCAGCGGGTGCGGCAGGTCTCACAAATCCAGGCTGGTTCCCCACTTCACGCCTGCTCAGCCGGGACCTCCGCCACTACCCCGGACAGGGAGTGTGCTCAAGGGCGCAGTTTGGTCGTCGTCACCTAGCAACCGGCTGGCACGCTCCGGCTCTCCCTGCGGAAAGACTACAGGCCCCAGAATGCACAGTGCCCCCTGCGCGGCCAAGGGCGGCGCGTCCAGGGCCCCGCCTCCCCGCAATGCCCATCGGGACTTGTAGTTTTTTGTCGTTCCCGGGAGCGCCGGGTCGCCCTCGGGGAGCGCGCCTCGGGCGGGGCGCTGCACGGCGCCGCCGGATTGGGCGGCCTCGGATGCCCGCGGTGGGCAGGGGGCTCGCGGTGCGTCGGCGCATGTGCGGCGCGCGGCGCGGTGGCGGGCGAGGTGCGGGGTGTCAGTGAGCCGCGAGGAGCCGGCGCCCCGGTGCCCGCGTCTGTCCGCCCGCCGGTTCGCCTGCTGCGGGGCTGCGGGTCCGCCCTGCGCCCCGCTCGCGGAGCATCTCCGGCCGCGCACCTGCCCCGCGCACCTGTCCGCCGCCCTCCGCCAGGCCCCGCTCCCGGCTCCGCTCGCGCCAGCCTCCCAGGCACCGCGCGGGCCCCGGCCCGGCCCTGCCCCCGCGTCCGCCCCGCGCCGCAGCCGGGCGGGGCGCAGCGCTGCGGAGGCGAGGGCTGCGGGGCCGGGTCCGCGCGGCGCGGCGATGATGAACAGGTTCCGAAAGTGGCTGTACAAACCCAAGGTGAGCGCCCGCCCCTCCTCGCTTGACTGGCCCTCTCTCGCCTGCCGCGACACCCCCGGCCTCCACTCCGCGACCCGCACGCGTGGCCGCGGGACCCCTGCGGCGGATCCCGCTTCTCCCACCCCTTCCCCGGCGGGGTCCTGGACTCTCCTGCTCTAGCGCGCGGACCTGGGCGCTCTTTCCCCTCTGCCGCGGCAGGGACGCGCCCAGCTCCCTGCTCATCACTGTCCTGCGTGGCGCCCGGCTCGCATCCCGTGGTTCCCGGCCCGCAGCCCAAAGCGGACCTCTCCTACTTCTCTTGGGTCCCAAAGGGACCTTTCCATCCCTCTTCCCTGCACGGAGGGCTCCTTCATTCTTCTGCCTGCCCCCGTTATCCTGGGCCCGGAATGTGCCTCCCAGCCTCCCGCCGCACTCCGGAGGAGACCCTCTCCCCACTCCCCCAGGTTTGGAGGGGACCCCCATTTTTCCTCTTTCCCGGTCCCGCTGCCCCGGACCTGCCTTCCCGAACTAGCGGTGATCCGCCCCTCGGCCCTGTGCCTGGCCCGTGCCCACCCGCGTACTCTCGAATCCAGGACGGGTCCCTTCCCCGGGGTCGGGGTCCGGGCGGCGCGCTCCGCGCCTTGTTGGCTGCGCCAGTCGCACTGCGGGCGCTGCGTCCCCGCGCCGGCCCGGTCTCGTGTCCGCTGTGGCCGGCGCTGGGCTGGGGGCGGCGGTGCGGGGAGCAGGGTCCCGGCCGCAAGCTGGGGGCCGGCACAGTGGGGCGGGGGCGGGGGGGAGCGCTGGGGTCCTGGCTGGGGGCGATACCGCTCGGGTGGGGTCACCCAACGACCTAGGGACATGGAGGCCACAGTGGCACTGACCGATCCAAGGAACCCGTTGCTGCCCCCGCGCTGACCGCTTTTCTGGATCCGCCTTCCCCGCCCTCCCCGGCGTCGGTGGTCTCTCAGGGTGGGGGTTTCTTTAAATCCGTGCCCTTTGGGTGCGCCCAGTCGGGGGACACAGCAGGTCTGTTTGGGAGACCGGCGCCCGGGATCCTAGGATGAGCCCAGGGATCTGCGGCGTTTGTGCGTTCCGTGTTTGGGGTAAGAGAGTTCTCCAGAGCGTTGGGTTGAGGGTTTAGGATGCCAGCGGTGCGCCTTGCTCCTCCTTGGCCTCACCCGGAGAGGAGCCGGGTTCTTCCCGGCCAGGGGCAGCCGCCCTCCCGCTCCCAACCTCCTTATCATGTAGCAGCTCCTTGTCCCTGCGACCCTGGTGCTCTCCGGGTCTGCGTGTGGTATGGGGCCGGCCTGACCTCTGCCATTTCCCACCCAACTGCTCCTGGCTGCAGTTCCCCCCAGGCCAGTCTCTGTCCCCCTGCCATCCTGCTGTAGGTTGCCTGGGGAGGTGGCAGGCTCTGCACAGGTTATCTGGACAAGGAATGGCTTTTTGCCTGTGTGACATTTGTCCCCAGTTAAGGAAAAATCGAGTCTGCCTGCTGAAAGGTCATTTCTAGGTGGTCCACAGTGTTCTTTTTTCAGTGTGTATGCCAGCAAGGGCTGGCAGGGGAAATGTACCATAGGTCAGATAACCTTCTGGTGTTTCCAGAAACACTCTGTCAGGAGTCCAGGGGCTCTGGGATGACTTTCCCAGCTATGGGTCTGCAGTGGCCTTGCTTCCAGGATCATGTAACTGTATTGTATTGTTGGAAGGGGAGGAAAAGTAATTGTGGGCCATCTGTTTCATTAACAACTGCATACTTTCGAGTGGCCCTGCCTGTTTCAGTTTAGGGAAAAGTCTTTAAAAGTGGAAAATGATACTGCCCTTGAGGTTGTGCCCGGGAATTGAGAATGGTGTCCCTAGTTTTCTCTCTTCGACAAGTAGCTGCCCTTCCAAGGCAAGGTCCAGAGACTGGCCTGGGCAAGGGAGAGAGTCGTGATGGAGAATCCAGCTACAGGGGAAGGATGGGGTCATGGTTCATCGGGTCCTCCATGTCGTCTCGGGTCGTGTTGTCTGGTATTTGTCTCTGACCCTTGGACTCAAAGACACATCTGCACTTGAGGTCTTTGCGTTTGGCCATGGCATGCTGCCCTGCGGACAGCTTGAATTTGGGCTGTCTCTTATCTGAGATCTGTCTTTGGAGTTAAATGTCTTGATTGTTTGAAGGGGTAGAATATGTTAGGTCTCACCGTAGTAGCCTTTCATTTTTCAAGCAAAGCTCAGACTTTTGTCTTGGTTTCTGAATTGAATTTTGTTTCCCCTACCATTCTAATTTAACCCCTTGGGCACAAGTGAGCACAGACTCAGTCCTGGGAAGATTCTGGGCTGGAGGAGCAGAAGTGTGAGCGTTAGCTGTGGGGGGATGTGTCTGGGGGAGACTGTGGCCTGCAGTTAGGATTTTCCCCCCACTTTTGTATTTAGATAGATGCACAGTTCAAACCGCATTCTTGATGTAATCCCTGCTTTGGTTTAAAACCGAACACTGAGCTGCTTGTTCATTACAATGCAGTGGAAAATATTCTGAAGCCAAAAATACTCATTGTTCTTGGAGTTGAAAAAAGCACTTAGAAATGCTTTAAAACATTCTGACACTTAAAATTTTTGATATCTGAATCATTAGTAAGTACCTCAGTTGACTAAAAAAAAAAACCCTGATGTACAATACACTTGTTTAACATTAAAGCGACATTACCCATCTCTCATTTTTCCATTTATTTTCTTTAAGGCAGTTGCTTTAAGGCAGATTTGTCCATATTACCTGGATGGTGAAAACTGCGTGCTTATCAGCCTGTCCTTCATGATGTTGGTGTGTGCTTTTTTGGGCTTTTGTTTAGGGAAAGTCCTTCCAAGAAAGAGTTAACTTAATTAAAAAAATTTTTTTTTTTTAAGATTTTATTTATTTAGTTGAGAGAGAGCACGAGAGCATGAGCACAAGCAGGGGGAGTGTCAGGCAGAGGGAGAAGGAGAAGCAGAAGCCCCAGAGCCCGTTACTGGACTTGATCTCAGACCCTGGGATCATGACCTGAGCCAAAGGCAGATACTTAATCGATTGAGTCACCCAGAAACCCCAGTAATTAACTTTAAAAAGGTGAAACCTTTTGGAATAGTTGGTGTCTTCATTTGAAGGAAAAATATTATGCTTGTGTTTCTTGCTGGGTTATAAGTTTCTTGTTGATGCCCAGTTACTGTGCTAAGGGGCAAGATGGTGACATGGCTGAAGGGGTCCCACACTGGGCCCAGCCAGGACGTCTTGGCCACCATCAAAGAGCATCCTTATGATGCTACAGGTTAAATTTGTGCTTTCCATCTTTGGAGAAGAACTGATGGGTGGGTAGGCGATGCTGTCCAGCTGTGTAGGGGTTGCCCCGCTCAGCCACGCACCCCATGGTGAGCTCTCTCATCTCACGCCCAAACCACTTCTGGGTGTGGTTCATTAACTTTCCTTGGAAATACAGTGCTTTAGTGGGCTATGTTTATCTGGAAACCTTCCGTATTCAGTATTCAGGATTCTTAAAGAGAAGCCTGAGTAATGGGATGGGTATGTGTGCTTTCTGGAAGGACTCTATGAGCTCTGTGAAGTCTGCCTGGGTGTACGCCCAGATGGGGTGTTTGTGGAACTTCCTGCCAGTGGCTGTTGGCTTACCCCAGCCTCAGTGGGCTAGGGGCTCCAGAGCTCTGTCCAGTGTCCCTCCTGGTTTCCAGAGCCCCTGGCCACCTAGTCCCAGCCGTGGAACTGGCCCTCTGTTCCTTGACCACCTGGCAGAGGGGGCTGGACCGTGGGATGGCAGTGGCAGGTAGGAGCCCTCCGTGTAGTAAACCAGCAGGTCACGGAGCCACAGGAAAGGCCTGGGTTTGTGTCTGCATGGCCCCAGGGTGCACAGATGTTGCCTAGACTGGTCATCCTCTTAGGGCTCCTCTGTAGAGGCCTGGAGAAACACAACCAGGGCATCAGCCGACCCCAAGGCACAGGGCAGCATGGGGGGGTTTTGCGGTAGAGGCCAGAAAGACATGTGGTCTTCCCTCCACTGGGGTCCTGCAGCCTCTGGGTCTGGGAGGGCAGCATTGGTGTGTGCCTCGATTTCCCTGTTGGAGTCTGGTGCTGGCTGCAGACACCATTTCAGGGGCTTGGGGTTTTAATGCGAACGTGCATCAGGCTGCGGACGGATTGGTTTTCAGCTGATGTGGTCTGAGTACCCAGCTATGGCTGAGGTTGTCCTCAGGGTAGCTCGCTTCCCTCTGTTTCTCTCTGAGGTGAGCTGCTGGGAAGCCAGTGTTCTGGGAAGCCTGGCCACGCCGGTTGTGCCAGGCCCGAGTTCCCTTTGCCAGCAGGTGCCGGGCAGAGGGGGGCTCAGGGAGTACTGGGAAAGAGGCTCGGCAGTGCTGAGTCACAGTGGGCTTGGCTGGCCCACACACCCATCTCTGTCAGCCCTGAATTCGGAAGGCACGGGTCCCTCCCAGAGAGCCTGCTCTTGGCTGTAGCAGCGCTGAGAGGCCGCCGGCACGTGAGGGGGCTCCAGAAGTCCCCTGGCCCTGCAGGGGGCTTGCGGAGCCCACCCCGCCAGTGGTGCAGGCGTGACTCCATGGGAGGCTCGGTCCCATTTCCCAGGCTCTGCTGTGTTCCTGTGTGTGGCCTCCGGCACCAGCCCTGCGCCGTCAGCGTCTGCAGGCCGGGGAGAGGCTGAGTGGCTGGCGGGGGGTGAGTGTCAGTCATGTCTCTGTCAGCTCTGATGTCACCAGTTAGGGCTGCAGTCTACGGTCAGAGCAGTGTACTAACCGGAAGTGTCCAATAGGCTTTCTGCTAAGTGGGTGGGTCACAGGCGGGGATCTTCAGGGTCGCCTAATTGGTATTTGGCCTCAGAGTCCAGCGGTGGGCGTGCTGCCCACCCCCCCCACCCCCCACCCCCCCCCGCTCTGAATGGGAAGCCTGCTGGGTAATTACATTCGACCTTAAGAAGAGACACGTAATCTCGGGATGCACTAGTCCCTCTCCTAAAGCTGCCAGGAATTCCCAGAACCCCAGAGAGGCTTCTTTTAAATGTGTGAGGACGCACATCTAAGAGCCTGTGAATGACTCAGTAGTCCTCTGCCATCGTTGGCGTTGATGTCACTGGGCCGCTGCAGCTCCTGAGGGGTCTGCATGCTCCCGTGCAAAGGTGGGTGATGGGGAGTGACCCCGGCTCAGGAAAGTGGGCACCCGACATGCATGGGCAGCAGCCACCTCCTGGGCCTCATTGGCCTGTTGTGACTGACCACTGTGGCATGTATGTCCAAACCGTGTGGAGGCCACAGGCAAGGCAGCAGAGGCTCCCACACTGGGGCCTGGGCGGAAATCCTCATCCCCTCCTGCCCAGTGCTGTGCCTCAGTTTCCCCATTTGAGGTGGGGAACTTGAGGAGATCATCTCTGTCAGGTGCTCATAGGAGTGGCTCAGGAAGTGACCGCTATCCACGTCAGCGGCGCTTGCGGGTGTGGACTGAAGGCAGGACCAAGCATGTATCATATGGAGTCCACCATCACTGAGGTTTCCGGTGACTTCCAGGTCAGTCTGAGGGTAAAACTATCCTAAAAGATGCATCCTGCCTCCCCACCCTTACTTTCTGTGGCATGTTGGGTACTGGGTTGCTGGGAACAGGCCCTGACTCAGGACACCTCAGGCATCCCGTTGGGCCTGGTTACAAATAATGACAAGGATGAGTAATAGTGACCCTCCTCTGTGCCCTCCTGGGGCTGAGATGCAGCCGTGTGTTCACCAGCTTCCCGGCATTGCCTCTCCAGGGAGAAGCCGGGGCCGGGTTTTAGCCCTTGTGGGCACCACTGGGTTCCGCCTTGTCAGGTCTGGCCCCCAAACCTATCAAGCCTTCCTCCTGTGGCCAGTGAGCCCCATTCCTTGGCCAGAGCCTCGAGATCCTGTAGAGGATGCTGGAGCTATGTGGTGGCCAAGGCTGGGTGTAAGTGACAGCTCGGGGGGGATGGAGCTCTATTGACTAAGGCGCTAAGGTTTGGGGGGTGCTTGTTAACATTTGCTCTTACCTGTTGTACCAACGAGATCTCAGAAATGAGATGTTAGCCTTCGCAGCCAGGACAAGGGCAGGCGAGGTTTGAACTCCAGTCTATTCGGTCCCAGAATTTGCAAGCACCTCGGTCCTGAGCTGTGTGTTTCCTGCAGGAAGGAACCAAAGCTGTCATTGGTGTTTACATGAGTCCCATTTGATGAAACAATTGCTTCTATACTTTTCACAGTTGGATTGCAAAGAAACTTAGATATTGATGGGCATTTCAACTGTTTGCAGGAGGAAGACAAAAATGAATGGATTTTTTTTTAAACTGATCTGAATAGATTAAGCAGAAGTAGAATAGAATGTTTCATATTATGGTAATTTATGTAGAGTAGTTGGGTAAGATGAATGGAAGGTTTTTTTCCTTCTTACAGTAAGTATTTTAAAAGTTCTTCCATTTCTCCTTGTTTTGTGCTGGGTGGAGGCAGGGGAATGTTGGGGGCACTGCAAGTGGGGCTCCCTTCGTGGCTGAGGGGTCCTTTGAGCTCTGCACAGGGGCTCCGCTCCATGACTCTCTGCCTTGGGGGGTTTGCTGATGATCTCCCGTGACCACCCCCATGACTGCCAACCATCGTATGCTGGGTTCTTGGGGAAAAGGGGTTTTCATACCCACCCGCTATGGGCACAGTGTCTTTAGGGCAGCCATTTTTCCTTTGGGTTTTTCGTTTTTGAGAATGTTTCCTGTGATTTTTAGGATATTGTAATTGTAAAAAAAGTCTAGAAGTCTAGAAGCAGAATCAAGTACTTTCATGTCAGATACATTTAGCATTGCATACCCATGTTTATAACAACATTCTACCTAACAGCCAGAAGATTCTAGCAGCCTGACTGTCCTCCAACAGTGAATGAATAAATGAAGTGTGGTCTGTCCACACGATGGAATGTTATTCAGCCAGGAAAAGGCCATTCAGGTTGTTACATGGATGAGTCTTGCCATGTACTGCCACTGAAATGCACACTTTACAGTGGGTAATCCAATCTTATGTGAATTTCACCTCAATACAAAAAAATTAGCAGTTCCTGAGAGTTCTTTGAGAACTGTGACATTTTTAGAAGTAATCAAGGGAAAGGACATTTGCAGCCAAGTAAACAGATGCTCGGGACTGGGTTTCCTGAGGGGCTTGGCACCCTGAGACTCTCTGAAACGACCCCTACCAGGCCACCCCTCCAGCCACCTTACCGGGGATCTCATTGCCACTGACGAGGGACCCCCATGTCCCTGCTCCCTGTCATCTTGCCCTGAACCCTGCCAGGCCCCTCTGTCCCGGGGTATCTCGAAGACAGCAGTGAGGCGTCCTGTGTGCTAGGGCTTGTCCTTAAGGCCTACTTCTGTCAGCTTTCTTTTTTTTTTTAAAGATTTTATTTATTTATTTGTCAGAGAGAGAGAGCGAGAGAGGGAGCACAGGCAGACAGAGTGACAGGCAGAGGGAGAAGCAGCCTCCCCGCTGAGCAAGGAGCCCGATGTGGGACTCGATCCTAAGACACTGGGATCATGACCTGAGCCGAAGGCAGCCGCTTAACCAACTGAGCCACCCAGGCGTCCCTTCTGTCAGCTTTCTGAAGCCAGAGCCTGTTCCCCAGAGTTGCCCTGGGGAGAGCCAGTCCTGGCTGTGTGCGGCGCTCACACCCTGTGCCTGCTTGTGGGGGGTTTCAGGGGTCCAGGTGTGCAAAGGGGGGGGCGCCTGGCCCTGGAGGAGCAGCTGTTGGTCAGCAGAGCAGGTGGGAAGAGCGCTGGGCATCACGCAGGGCAAACGCCAGGATGTGGATGTGTGTGTGCAAGTGGTGCGGGAAGGGTCAGGGGCAAGTGGTGCGGGAAGGGTCAGGGGACTGGGTGCGGGTTCCTGCAGGTGGTGATCAGCCATGGGCTCTCCAAGGAGGGTGGGGGGCATAATGTATCCCTCTTGTCAGGTGAGAGAGTAGATTAGGTGGAGAGACCCTGGAAGCTGGGACTGGTGACAGAGGCCTGGCCAAGGCTCAGGTGAAGGGATGGCTGCCAGGAGTCTGGGAGAGAGAGGACTGGTGGGGAGAGAGAGGGGTGCTGTTCTCTGGAGGGGAGTGCTGGAGAGGATCAGTGGAGTGAGGGGCCTGGGGGTGGCATTCAAGGTGCCCATGGAATGTCCATGTGATTGGTGAAGGCAAGGACGTTGGACCTGGGGCTCCATGTGGCCGGCCTAGTGAGAGTGGACCCCACCACTGCTGGTGCCCAGGAAAGCTGAGTCACAGGTACCAAGCTGGCCTGGGTGCTGGGAGCGAAGGAGCCGATGGCCAGAGCTGAGAGCGCCGCTATGAGAACCGGAATAGTCACCCCTTTTTGTGGGCCACATGTGGGTGGGGCTCAGCTGCTCTCTCCTGGCCCTCTCCTGTGGCCTCAGTTGGCAGGGGGCTGTGTGTCTGTCAGCTGGGTCCCTCTCTGCGTGGCCTCCTGTCCTCCTGGAGGCTGAATGGGGTCTCAAGGCCACAGCAGGAGTGGCTGGACCTCCTGAACCCTGCTCTGAAATCACAGGCGTCCCCTGCCTGGTCTCCAAGGGCTAGCCCCCTCCCCCCCCAGCTGTGTTCAGGGACAGGGAAATCCCAGCTCCCGGGGAACACTGTGCATGGTGGTCCAGGGCCTAAAGACGGGGAGGAGGGGAAGCATGGGGATGGGGCGGGTTAGAGGGGGTCACACACAAAGCTGTGGCCTTTTGGACAAGCAGCTAGGAAAACTCTGATCTCCCCTCTGCCTGGGTTGGTGCTCAGTGTCACTGGGGTGCCCGGCAGAGTAAATGAAATTGTCTTGGAAACCGTTCCTGCCACATGTCTGGTGTGGAATTCATGGTAAAAAAGTTACATAGAACGTAGATTTCCCCGAGCCAGAATCAGGGGCTGAACGCACTTGGGTTTTATTTCATTTTTTAAAATTTTTTATTTTTGAAGATTTTGTTTATTTATTTGAGAGAGAGAGCATGAGAAGGGAGAAGGTCAGAGGGAGCAGACTCCCCATGGAGCAGGGAGCCTGATGCGGGACTCGATCCCAGGACTCCGGGACCATGACCTGAGCTGAAGGCAGTCGCTTAACCAACTGAGCCACCCAGGCGCCCCGCTCTTAGGTTTTAAAGCAAATCCAACAGGTGCGAGAATGAAAGCACAGGGCGACACGAGGACCCTTCAGACAAGGGCCTGGAACTCTCAGCAATGAAAGAGATAGTCAGTGAATTGAAACTTAAACACTTACCCCAGCCCCAAGGAAGGGGTCTCTCATAGGAGGGGGAGGGGTTCACTCCGCAAGTGGCTTGAGAGGTTCCAGCCACGGAGGGCAGGATGAGGGTCAAGGTGCATCTGACTGAAGGGATGGTGGGGGCAGTAGCAAGGGGTAGACTCGAGGCCCTGGGGGGCGTGCAGGGAGCCAGCCCCTGGCAGAGCTCTGGGCTCACTGGGCTGCATCTGCTGAGGGATGAAATGGAAGACAGTTTCATATGAAGGCGAAAGTGTAGCCGCCCCCAAATCCTTGCTCCAGAAGGAAGATCAGAGTCAGAGGAGGGCGTGGGAGGCATGGAGCTCGCGGCATATCCAGCCTTGCAGCCCTTACCACGTGCTGTGGAGAGGAGCAGGGGCTTGGGAAGGAGTAACCCCGAAAACAAGGGGAGTAGAATTACCAGCCAGGAGCACCTGGTGGGGGCTGAGGTCTCGATGGCTCGATGGCCCTGGAGGAGGTGTGGGGCGCGGGTGACCCTGAGTTAGACACGTGTGTGATCACCAGCACACTAGTTACTGGACCCGAGAGGGACATGGAAGTACACAGAAGACACATACAATCCATTGCAGCGGGAAGGGGGGGGGGCACAAAGTGAAAGCACAGTAAATAAAAAGCAAACAATAAAGCTGTGGAAATAATCACCTATCAGTGGTCTCAGTAAATGCAAATGGGGTGAACCCCACTGAAAAAGGCAGAGCTGGGCTATGTGTCAAAGGTAGAGCTGTGCGCTGTAGAAAGGGATGCCTGCAGAACAGCTCTGTGCAAGGGTGGGAAGGAAAGGCCCAGGAAGATATTCAGGCAACTAGCAGAAGTAAGGAGGGGCGTCTCAGCAGGAGGCAAATGGACTGAACCTGTCCTAGTTTGGGGGCCCAGGGGAGGAAACTGGGGAGCAGGCTCTTTGAGGAAGGTATGCAGCAGGCCTGGGTCAGGGAGGCCTTCTGGCCAGGGACAGAGTAGGACAAGGGAGGGGAAGCTAGGTCTCCATGCAGCCTTGCCCCTGAGGCTTCAGGGGCTGGGACAGCCCTTCAGGGTGACCTCGATGTGGGCAAGGCTCAGGGCCTTTCCACTCCCGTGGATGAGTCTTGGGCGGGACTACCC
This sequence comes from Mellivora capensis, assembly GCA_004024625.1. NCBI lineage: Eukaryota > Metazoa > Chordata > Mammalia > Carnivora > Mustelidae > Mellivora > Mellivora capensis. The sequence continues at coordinate 28,997 of PISX010012019.1, forward strand.
ACAGAGGGGCCCGTCCTCAGCTGGGGGTGGGGACTGCCAGCTCCTGGGGGATGACCCTTCAGTTCTAGAGGTGCTTCTGGCCGAGTCACAGATACCCGCTCACCTCCCTCACCAGCAAGAGGTGTTGACCTGTCTACCCTCCATCACACCAAGAGCTCTTGGAGGGACATGGGCTGGTCTAACCCGTTCCTACGTGTTTGTCAGATTGATTCTCTAGTGCTGTGTACTTGGAGGTGGTCTGGGGGGTCATGGAGGTCATGCACAGGAAGCCTCCATGTATCAGAGGAAGAGGGGTCACACACAGTCCTGGCTGGGACCCTTGAACGTGGAGGATGCCTGGGACATTCTGCCCCGGTGGTCTCTGATATGTTCTGTGGTCCTGATAATTTTAGGCTTCAGTCTCAGCTTGGAGAGGAAGGCATGATGCACAGCAACACGTCCTAGACAGAGAGTGTTCTCCGTGGCCTTACCCTTGGACGACTCCCTATGAACTCTGTGAGCCTCCAGGGAGCCTCCGTGCTACTGGGGCAAGTCTGCATTACGCTGAGCCCAGCAGGGCAAAAGATGGGGTGCAGAGAGGCTCAGGACTGGGGCTCCTCACCTATGTGGTGAGGCCCCCTGGGGGATCATTGTTGACTGGAGGCCAGTGTGCTTTAGCTGGAGAGGTCCAGGGAAGACTCTGCTGCCCTCCTGCCCCTGCAGCGGAGGACTGCCCTTCCCCCACAACAGGTGGAAAGTGCAAGTCGGGCCTGTCACGGCTCCTATGAGCCAGGCATCCCGGGATCTGCTGTGTGGAACAGACTGAGCGAGCTCCAAAGGGCCCCCGTCTGACACCGGGGCTGCTGGTCTCTTGTACAGCCCCCTGTGTTGCTGGCTAAGCCTACTTGCAGGGGCTGGACAGCACACTCCCTGGGTGTCTTTTTCCAGCAATAAATGTTCTCAGACAAGAACTGTGCCCCTGAGAATCCCTGGCTCCAGGGGCCCCCCAGAGAGCCTGTGTCCAAACCTCTGCCATGTGGCCCTGGGATGGGGCTCTGGCAAAGTCTGGGGAGCACCAGGGTCTGCTGAACTGCCCCTGGGAGAAGAAAACTTGTGCGCCCCAGGGGAGGCATTCGTCAGGCTGAGAAGGCGCCGATAAAGGGTTGGCGGTGAGTTTACTTGTCACAGACACAGACCTGGATGGAAGGAGTGCCCAGAGGGTGGGGGCACAAGGCCTCTCCCCCAGACTCAGACCCAGTGTGGGCTGATCTGGGCCTGGGGCCTAGCCCCGCTGTCGGCAGCTTACCTTGGACCTTTGCCAAGGATGTGCTTTTGGGCACAAATCCAGCTTGTTCCCGAGGCCCATCGTAGCTTTGTTGTTGTTATATAGGATTTTCATTTTTTAGAAAATTAGGTGACATTCCCCTGACTGCAATTAGCCACTTCAAGCTGCGCAGCCCTGTGGCACTGGCGTACCCAGCAGGCACTGTGAGTGCCCGTGTCTACAGTGCAGTTCCTCCCCGACCCCCATCCTCCCAAGCCCTCTGACCTGCAGTGTCAGGTGCACTTCTGTCCTGGGCCCTTCACCCGATGGGCCCGCAGCACGGACCTCGGTCTCTGCCTCCACATTGGCTTGGGCGTCAGAAGATCCTTTTGGAGGATGAATAATCCACAGTTCAGGCAGATTTCTTTTCGCTTCTCCATTCATCCATCCATGGACTTGGGGACTTGGTCCTCTTCTGGGCTGTTGTGAATACGGCTGCTGTATATGTTCACGGACATGGTTTTCTGTGGACACATGTTTTCATGCCCTTGGGTAGATACACAGGAGCAGAATTTCTGGGTCACATGGAAACTTTAGGTCTTACTTTTTTGGGGACCACTAAACTGTTTTCCCCATTGTGGTTCTTGACACATGTGGAGGCAGGTGGGGCCCAGGGAGCCACGGGATGCCCAGACAGGGGACCTCTGGCTGTCCAGCCTGCAGGCCGTGGCCTTTGGGCTGTCTCAGCCCTGGGGTGCAGAGTGTCCCCATGGGGATCTGTGCTTGTAAACCAGAGCAAACTCCTTGAGGTCGGAGGCCTGGGGAGGTCTTGTGAGGCAGCCTGTGTCCTCCGGACCCTGGCCCAGGCTTGCCGGAAGCCACACTCTGCGAATCCTTGGAGGACCCGTGTGGCGTGGTCCGTGTTCCTCTGCATGACTCTGTCTTTCTCACATGCTGTTACTTCCACACCCCACTCCTGGGCCAATGGCAAAGTCCCCTGGCTGGGAGCTGTGACATCCTTTCCTTCCTGGGATCCCTGCGGGCCCCTGTCGGGAGCTGACTCGGGCATGCTCGGTTGTGTCTCAGAGAGGTGACCCTTTGTCCAGTGCTGTGAGGAGTCCAAGAGTGCATGCTGTTCATGGGTTCTTGGTACACTCGGCTGCTGTGGGGCACGGGGGCTCCTGAATGGGGAGCAGGGCCCATCCTGGGGAGGTAAGGCCCTCCCGGGAGTTAGCTCACCGTCCACCGCGGAGGGTGCAGGCCTGGCCCAAGCTTGAGAGGCTGACGGAAAGTAGACTGAGCTCCCGTAATGGGAAGAGGAGAGGATCTGGTGTGGGTAAATAGAGGCGGGAATTTACTGCAAATTTGCTCCTCTGGGACGCTGCTTCGTGTGGCCCTCCTCCTCACCCTCCTTGCTGACATTTGTCTTCAACAGCAAACCTAATGCCTTCCCACCTGCTTGCTCTGTTTCCTGGGCGGCTTTGTCTCCCGCCGCTGATTTCTCATAGGCTTTGTGCGATCCAGCAGTAACATAGACTCATAGACTTGGAGCGGGGGCAGGGATGGGGGGACCCCTGCTGCTGGTGGTCGCCCTTGCCGCCCAGCTTCGTTAAGGGCTGCTGACCCATCCAGAGATTTTGGTGACTGTAGAGTAGAGGCTGCACGACGGAGCTCTGGAAACAGCCCTTCCTCTCCCTGCTTCCGGAAAGTAAGGGGCCAGGGTGGGGCTGGGCCCAGTGGAGGGGGTGTCCTGCGGGAGGCAGTGCCCAGCAGAAGGGGACCCTGGCCCTGTAGGCACCAGACTCACATTCCAAATCCAAGCCCCAAAGCCCCGGCTGCCTAGAAGCTTTGCTGAATGCAGGGAGGTGGTAGGCATTAAGGAGACCTCACCCTCCCTGCAGGGCTGTTCCCTGGGTGTTGTGCACGTGGATGGAGGTCCCTGCTCTTCCTGGTGCCCACGGCTGGTTATCCCTCCGTCCTCCACTGAGGAGACTTGCTGTCAGCATGTGGAGGGCCGATGTCCGCTCCCCACCCAGCCTTGCTGCAGGCTCTGGCATTCTAGTGTCTCTGGTCCCACATGTGAGCTGAGCCTTCCTCCAGTGTCCGACAGGGGATTTCAGAAGCTGCTACTGTCCCCCCCTACCCAGTGGCATGTATGGTCTTCATGCATTGGCGGGCATCTTTTGAGAGAACAGATAGAGCCACAGGAGGCCACATGGACTGGTGGTCACCCCACACAGCTGGGTTGCAGAAGGCTTTGTCTGAAAGGTCTGTCTCATGAGGTGGGAGGAAGGGAAGGGCACAACCCCCACCCCCAATTGCCCATTCTGGGCCAGGATCCATTGTAGGACTCGTGCGCTTTGGAGCTCCATGGAAGAGGCCTGGTGGAACCTGGGACTGAACTCCGACCCTGGACTCACAGGACCTTAGAGCTTTGCAGGATGGACCTTGGAGGGGCAGGGGCAAGGAGGGGTGGGAAAGGACATGGTGGGTAGCCGTGGAAGGAGGGGCATCTGCTCAGGATTATGAGGAGGCACTTACTTGGGTCTGGGTTTCCCACTCCTGTGGCCCAGAGGAGGCCCAGACCAAAGGGAGTTTCACCCTCTGATAATTCCCCCGATAGAGCTCTCTTCCTCGGCCTTGAACACACAGGGGATGCTGGGTGAGGCCGAATACCATGAACCACCTGTACTGCCCAGAGAGTTCTGGACACACAGCCCCAGGCTGTGGGGTCTGCCCGTGTTGGATGTTGTGAGGTGTGTTGCTGGGATACTGGACATGTGCTAGGCTGTGGGAACAGTGGATGTGGGGTGTGGCTGCCTTGGGTGTCCCCGGACACCAGATGGGCTCGGGCCTCAGCTGGGGGCAGAGTGCTCACTCTGCGTGTGGCTTCTGGCTGAGAGGGCGCTGTCCTTGGGAGGGAGACCTCCCTGGCAGCAGGCATGGGTGTGAGGGCTGTGAGGGGTAACGTTCTTAGAAAGGAGCCTTGAATCGTCACAGGTGCCCGTGCAAGGCAGGCACATGAGCTATAGAGAGGAACTAGACCCTGTTCCTTGCCCTAAGGAAGCGGAGGATGGGGGCAGCTGGTGGACCTGGCCTTGAAGCTGGTCAGGGGTTCTGGGAATGAGATTCCACTCCACCAGGGGAACACCAGCACCACCTGGACATTCTCGGATCTGCATAACCAGCTGTTACATGTGGATTGTGTTCTCCTAAATATCTGGTTCGAGTCCTTACCCTTGCACCTGTGAATGTGACCTTATTTGGAGACAGGGTCTTTGCAGACGATCTGGTTAAAATGTAGTCACTCGGGTGGGCCCTGGATCCACCATGACCATGTGAAAAGGGGAGCTCTGTGCAGGGAGAACGCACGTGAGGATGAAGGCTGAGATGGGTGTGAGTCTGTAAGCCGAGGAACGGCAGAGATGCTGGCAAAGAAGCAGCTGTGAGAGGGTCAGCAAGAGTGGCCTCTGTGACAGCGGCCCCACTGGACTGACACAGGCTCTGTGACTATACAGATCGGGGCTTAGACAGTTGGCTGCTCTCTGGGCCTGTGGGTTGGATCCCGGCCACTGGATCAGGGATTCCGGTACATTCCATCTGCTTCCATGCCCCTGCATTTTGGCTCTGTCTTTGGGCCACAATGTACCCCAGTGCCTCAATCCTGGGACTTGGGGAAGAAAGCCTGTTGGGGTCCATAGTCTCATGCATCACCCCGCCCCTTGCCCCCTGCTGTCCTGCTGGCCTACCCTTGGCCAGGGTGGCCACACCTGCCCACCCCAGCTGAGCTCCAGAGGCAGGTCCTATCTGGGGCTGAATTGGCATCTTCAGGAGCCATCTGCTGGGCATCCGCTGAGCCCTGGGCTGGCTCCATGGCTGTGCCACCCAGCCTGCACCCACATGTGCCTTGTGGACCCCACAGCCACCCCACTGCTGCAGCATCCGAGACAGTGAATGTCTTCAGTAACCCGGGGTCTGTCCCCTGATGGATTCCCCACTCAGTTACACCAAGAAGTCCCCCGTTCGATTTGGAGCTCATGCAACCACACTCCTGTCTCCCAGTTGGAGCCATGCCCGGCCTGCATCCCCACCAGGCCCCCTCCATTTCTGTGTTCTGCTGCACTGCCGTTGGTCACATCCTCAGGACATGCCTGCTGGCAGCCACCTCCCTCCTTTGTGGGCAGAGCAGGGGCATCGATCCATCAGGATAAACAGCTTGGCTCTATGGCTCGGGTCTTGCCCACTCTGGCAGAGCAGGGGTGGCTGGTGACCTCTGTGATGCTCACTCTGGAGGTGGTTGGGGACACTGGGTCGTGGTAGACTTATGCTTCTCGACGCCTGCATTTTTTTTTTAAAGATTTTATTTATTTATTTGACAGACAGAAATCACAAGTAGGCAGAGTGACAGGCAGAGAGAGAGGAAGGGAAGCAGGCTCCCCGCTGAGCAGAGAGCCTGACGCGGGGCTCGATCCCAGGACCCTGGGATCATGACCTGAGCCGAAAGCAGAGGCTTTAACCCACTGAGCCACCCAGGCGCCCCTCGATGCCTGCATTTTAATAGCCAGACTTTTAATGGGTCAGGAGACTAATTTTTGTGTGTGCTTTATCACACAATTCATGGAAGTCATTTGATATTTCCAAATGTTCTTTGATGGACCAACAAGGACTAAACTCTGAGCCGTGGGGCCTTCGGTGTAGGTAAGTAAGGCCAGTGGTGCTCGGCCTAGCCTTTGGCTCTCAGAGGTGTTTTGAGGGTCCATGACATCACTGACATGAGTCACTGAGGGTCAGAGCGGTGGGCCTCCATGAAGGAGCCAGCAAGGCCCACGGTGCTGGGCTGCAGTGGTGAAAAGACCCCAAAGGCTCCCAAGACCTTCCAGGGGGAAGGACCCTACATAGAGGCAGTTAGCACGGAAGTGGAAAGCGGGGGGGCAGTCCCAGCCCTGTGCACCAGGTGCGTGTGTGCCCCCGACCCCCACACTTCTGAGCACTCTCCATAGGCTCTTTCCTGGGGAGCATGATGAGGCCATGCCTCAGTGGGCCGCCCGGCTTGCTTCCCTCTGCGCTGTGCCGGAGAGGCTCTGATGTGAGAGGCAGAGAAACTGGTTCCGCGGGACCAGGTGACTAGAGCTTGCAGCTGATGTGGCTCACACTCAGCCCAGTTTGGGTTCAGATAGCGACCTGGGCTTTGCTCGGAGCTCTGTCCTGGGGAAGGAGCCCTGGCAGTTTCTTCCCCAGACCAGGCATCCAGGCAGATCCAGGCTGTGGGGATGCTCGGTCACAGGACCCTACCTGTCGGCCTCCTGGGTAGATGTGCGCTTGGGACCTGAGTCACGCTGTGGAGACACATGGGGGTGGGACAGGCAGGGGTCTCTGTAGGTGGTCCCTGTAGGCATCTGGTGTGACAGAAGGGAGGGGCGAGCCCCTCCTGATCTTCTCAAAATGGCACAGAGTTAAGGTACTCATTTGTGAATTTGAGAAACATCAATTGGGTGTGACCGGTGTGCCGAATATTGGGCTTGGTACTTGACAGAGAGAGAGCAAGACATTAGAGGCCCCAGGGAGTAAAGCTGGGCACAGGCGGGTGAATGGCCAGTGGTGGCTCCGAGGGTGGCAACTCGGGACCCTCTGAGGCGGAGCAGGTACCTGCTTGTGGCTTTAACAGCTCTACTGAGTCTCCTCAGCACCGTTGCACTGTACACGTTGGAGTTCAGATTTTACGTCATGTGTGCCTCACCGCAGTGGAAAAGGTTTTTCTCAAAAGGGCAACGTGCGGGGTCCCGGGGGGTGGTGAGCAGCTCTGCGTCCTGACAATGGTGGTGGGTCGTGGCACCCCACGGGTGCGGGGGTGTGACCCTGACAGTATGATTGTGGCCGTGGTTGGGGTCTGTCGATGCCCCAGTCGCAGTGCTGGTCTGCACGGTGTTACCCCCGAGGGAAGCAGGTGAGGCATGCACAGACCCCTCTGTGCTGTTTCTTATGATCACACGTGAACCACAATTGTGTCAAAATTAGAAGTTCGATTTTTAAACAGCTCTCTGGAGGTATAACAGATATAATCGACTGCATATGTTTAAAGTGGACACTTGGATGAGTTTCGACATCGGGACACACCATGAAACAGCCACCCAATTGAGACAGTGGACATGATTGCCATGGCACACATTTCCTCGGCCTCTCTGTGCTCCCGCTGTTTCCCTCCCTGCTTCCCTCCCTCCCTGCCCCGCCCCAGCCTCAGATGAGTGCTCATCTGCTTTCTGACACCATAGGTCAGTGTGAACTTTCTATAGGGAAAAGGAAGGGCATATGGCCAAGGACAGTGGTGAGGACCCCTGATCCTGCCCTGGGGAAGGCCAGACTCACCAAGCACAGTAAAAGGAGCTTCTAGAAAGTTCTTCAGCAGCAAGGTGATGTTTTAGGACAGCGCTGTGCACTGAGTCCTGTGCTGAGTCCTGACCTCAGTGTGGCCGGATTTGGAGAAGGGTCCTCCCGTCCCCAAATGAGGTCACGAGGTGGGGTCCTGTTACCATAGGACTGATGTCCTTATAGGAAGACCTGTCAGTCCCGTACTCTCCCACATGCAGGGATGGTGAGCAGTGGCTGTCCACGAACCAGGAAGTGCGTTTCACCGGGAACCGACCACGTGGGCACCTTGACCTTGGGCTTCTGACCCATAGCTTCAGAACCGTGGGAAATAGAAACCTGGTTTGGCAGCCCGAGCAGACCAGAGATAGAGGGTGGTGTGGAAGGGTCTGCTGTGGTGTGGTTTCACTCCCATGGGGAAGGGGTGCAGGTTCCTCTTGGCCAGATAGTCCAAGTCCTGGCGTTGGCTGGTGTTGGTTTGCAGACCGGCCACCATTCGTGGAGGGCGGGGGGGAGGCCAAAGACAGAGGTGGCCATCCTGGGTTGGAAGGTGGCAGGGTTAAGAAGCAAGGGGACTCACTCACAGGCTGGTCTCCAGTGCCATGAGACAAAGAGATCTCTGTGCCCAGCTACCCAAGTCTTAAAGTTCATAGAGAGGCCAAGTGGGCCCAATCACCGTGCCATCGGATGGCCTCTGCACGTTACCGTCTTGAGGCCTCATCCTTGGGGTAGCCTCAGAGTGGGGAAGGCAAGCAGAGTGCACCTTCCTAGGACTGGGGAGGGGGTGAGGAGCCTCCAAGTGCCTGGGTCCAGCTCCCAGGTCAACTGGAGGTCATGTGCTCTTATCCTCTCAATGATTTCCTCCAGTGGCTGGGTTTTGAGTCCCCTGCTCTAGGATGGCTGGGCCTCCATCTCCATGTGGAGCTTGCCTTTCAGCAGACAACGTTAGGCTCTTTTTTGTGGTGGTTCAAGGGCAGGACAGAGGGACGGTGGTCCAAGAGAGTGGCAGACTCCAGCCCAGCAGTCACAGGGAATGTGGGCTACATTCCCTTGGTCTCAGCAAATCTCAGGCCAGCCTAGATCTGAGAGAACCCGAGAGACTTCATCTCCTGACAGGAGGAGAGTCATGAAACACAGGGTTTGGGGGGGACTGCATTACTGTGGACAGTCTACCTCCCAGCCCTGGGCACTGGACCTTATTCCCCTTGTACACTGGATCTCTCCCAACTTCCGTGCACTGGATCTCCCCTCCCCCTGTGCCCTAGGTCTCCCCCCAACCATACACTGGATCTCTCTCCCCTGTCCACTGGGTCTCCCCTTCCTCCTGTGCACCAGATCTCCCCTCTCCCCTGTGCACCCGGATCTCCCCTCCACCCTGTGTGCTAGGTCTCCCCCCCATCAGACAATGGTCTCCCTAACCCCGTGTCTCCCCTCCCCACTGTGCACTAGGTCTCCCCTCCCCCTTGTATACTGGATCTCTCCTTGCCATGCACTGAATCTCCCCTCACCCTCATATGCTAGATCTCCCCTCCCCGCTGGGTCTCCCCTCCCTCATGTATAATGGGTCTCCCCTCACCCCTGTGAGCTAGGTCTCCCCTCCCCCATGCACTGGACCTTCCCTCCCCCCTTGCACTGGATCTCCCCTCCCCCTTGTACACCGGATCTTCCCTCTCCCTTGTGCACTGGATCTCCCCCTGCCCCTGCTTTGGACGTCACCCTCTTTGTCTTTACAGTGTTGTTCCCTGACTCCTGTACTGGTTTCTCCATCTTCTAGATCATTCCCCTGGTAAAACCTACTCTGAACTTCCCTTCTTTTTTTTTTTTTTTAAACGATTTATTTATTTATTTATTTATTTGACAGAGAGAGAGAGAGAGAGAGAGAGATCACAAGCGGGCAGAGAGGCAGGTAGAGAGAGAGAGGAGGAAGCAGGCTCCCCGCGGAGCAGAGAGCCCAATGCGGGGCTCCATCCCAGGACCCTGAGATCGTGACCTGAGCCGAAGGCAGAGGCTTTAACCCACTGAGCCACCCAGGCGCCCCTGAACCCCCTTCTTTCTAAAGCAGCAGCCAGGTCACCAGTCCTCTTGACCTGAGGTCCCACCTGCTCTCCCCTCCATAGAGGTCCTGACCTTAACCCTGTGCCCTCTGTGGTCTGCCTCCTACCACCCCTTCTCCAGCCTGCTTCCCCAATAGTCCACCGAGACCACAGTGCTGACCACATCTGTAGCCCGTTGTCCTCATCTCTTCGACCACTTCCTTAAGAGTCTGGGACACCATATCCTGGTCTCCGTCCTGTCTCACTGGGGCTCCTCACACTCCTGTCCCACTAGTTCCCCAGCCCTGAGCCCTGTGTGCCCTGACCTCTGCCTAGGGTGCCAGACTCCTGACATGCTTCTCACTCAGCATCTCCACTGGGAGGGACACTGTCTAGGGGAAGGCTGCTTCCTTGCCTCCTGCCTTTCATGCGGGTGCTCAGGCCACACCCGGAAATTAGCCCAGTTCTCCTGGTCTCAGAAGACATGTCCCTGCCATCAGCAGACCCCGTAGTATGTAGTACCCTTCAGCCTGTTCCCAGGAGTGTGGCTGTGCTCACAGCACATTATTCCCCTTCACCTAAGGCAGGAGCAGCCCAGTGTCTACCCGCAGACAACGTGGTCCATCCGGACAATGGAATATTCCTCAGCCTGAAACAGGAAGGACAATCTGCCACCTGCCGCCACCTGGTAAGCCTTGAGGACGCTGTGCCCAGTGAGAGTAGCCTGCCATAGAAGGACAAATCCTGTAGGATGCCACTTGCATGAGGTACTTAGAGAAGCCAAAATCACAGAGACTGATGAGCTGCCAGGGGCTGGGAGTTGCAGGAACGGGAGTTACTACTGAATGGGCACCAAGGTTCAGAGTCACAAGATGAGCGAGTGCTGGGATGGATGGTGGTGACAGCCCTTTAGCAGTGGGAACGTGTTTAATACCACTGAGCTGTGCACTTAAAAACAGTCAAGATGGTGGGCACCTGGGTCGTTCAGTCGGTCAAGTGTCTGCCTTTGGCTCAGGTCAAGATCTCAGGGTCCTGGGATCGAGTCCCACGTCGGGCTCCCTGCTTGGTGGGAAGTCTGCTTCTTCCTCTCCCCTGTTGCTCCCCCTGCTTGTGTTCTCTCTCTCTCTCTCCCTGACAAATAAATGAAATCTTTAAAAAAATGGTCAAAATGGTAGAGTTTATGTTATGTGCGTGTTACCATGACTTAAAAGATAAAGTAGAAAAAAGTGTTTCTGATGCCTCCCGCACTCCTAGCCACCGTCGTCTTCCCTGGATTATTACAGGAGGCCCTAACCTGTCTCCCTCTCTGTCCTGGCCCCCTGCCTCACCCAGGCTGTTCTCAACACAATAGCTGGAACCAGATTTTTTTTTTTAAAAGGATTTTATTTATTTGAGAGACAGCGCATAGGCGGGGGCAGCAGCAGAGAGCAGGACAAGCAGACTCCCCGCTGAGCAGGGAGCCCAACTCGGGCCTTGATCCCAGGACCCTGAGATCATACATGACCTGAACTTAACTGACTGAGCCCCCAGGCACCCTGGAACCAGCTTTTAAGCACACACCTCCATGTTGCCTCTCTGCCCAGAACCCTCCGTGACCCCCATCTCAGAGGAGCACCTGAGGCCTTCCGGGGTTGGGGCCCTTCTGACCTCCTTCAACTCCCCCTGCCCCTCCCCCTCACCCCAGCCCACTGGGGTCTTGCTGTTTCTGGAACACACTTTGGGGCCCTTTGCCAGGTGGCTCTCCCTGCTAGGTTTTGCTTTAAATCCCACCTTACGGGAGACACCTGTTTCCCCTGTGATCCAGCGGTTCTCGGGGTGACTTTGACTGTTAGAGAACATTTCGGGATGCCTGAGAATGTTGTTAGTTGTGACAACTTGGAAGTGGAGTGGTGTTCTGGGATCTAGTGCCTAGCGGCCAGAGATGCCGTCACCATCCTATGGTGCAACAGGGCAGCCCCATAACAAGGAATTATGGCCCTGAATGTCAGCACTGTTGGGGCTGAGAACGCCCACTCTGACACCCTCCCCCTGCTTCAGCTCTTTCCCTACATCCTGCTGTTCCCTGGTCACTGGTTGTTAGCTGAGGTCAGAGGCCGTCCCTAAGGTCTTGGGTCGCCATGTCTTCTGGCCTGGCATTCTCGGTGACCTTGCTGCAGGCAAGCTGGAGTGGGACTGAACTTCAGGAAACCCCTCTAATTCTGGCCCCCTCATGACAAGGAAGTGTTCTTGATTCCAGCCCTGGACCAAGAGATGGGAGCTTTGGGGAGCCTGGGTGAGCGAGCGGCGGGACCCAGGTGGGATGCTCCCCAGGGCAGAGGCCTACATGTCCTCATTCCCTCCCCCAGCCAAAGGGCTGAGCCCATGGAGGAAGCTGCTCTGCTCAGATCCCCTAGGAGGCCTGTGGGGGTGCCTGCCCAGATCCCCGGGCCCTGGAGTATGCTAATCCCAAACGGGGGGGGGGGGGGGGGGAGGGGAGGACCCGGGGATCAAGCAGTTAAATAAAGGTGACTGTGCATTTTTTTATTGTCACCTGCCCTTGGGAAGGAAGCAATATGGTTAAGTAGTTTTCTACTAAGTATTATGTCTGAATTCCTCTGTTATTAATCTTTTAAATCTGGACCAATGGGGTGCCTGGGTGGATCCATACTTAAGCATCTGCCTTTGGCTCGAGTCATGATTTCAGGGTCCTGGGATGGAGCCCCACATCGGGCTCCCTGCTCAGCGGGAAGCCTGCTTCTCCTTCTCTCACTCCCCCTGCTTCTGTTCCTGCTTTCGCTGTCTGTCTGTCAAATAAATAAATAAAATTAAAAAAAAATCTGGATTGAAGAAAACACTGAACTTTGCAGTTCTCTCCCGACTAGGAAATGCGTCTGCTGCACACTGGGCGGGTCAGAGGCGGGCGCCTCTACCAGGACGGGCTTCACGAGGTTGGAGAGCTCAGGCTGGTTAGGGAACGCTAAATCAGTCCCCGGGGCACGCGCTCGCAGTTGGTGCCCACCGCAGCCACAGGCTTCATTTCATTCTTGGAAAGAGGTAGCAGCCTCTCCCCCTCAGTTAGGGCGGACTTTCAAGGGGAAGGTCATGAAGTCTGGCCTTGCCTGGGGCGAGGAGGAGGTTTCTTGATCTTCCACAGACCTGTTGTCTGCACAGCACCCAGTCTGCCCTCCCCCGCCCCCGCTCTGGGCGCTGGGTCTGGTGGAGAACAGAGGACAGCACCTGCCTACTCACAGAACTAGGACACCTCTGACCCGAAACAGGGTGACTGTGCCACATCTACGGCCAAGTGTGCCCAGCATGGGACTGTCCCCAGGACTGCAGATCCTGCCACCTAGACAGCCAGGCCCCTCTGTCCTGGGACTATGAGCTGGACAAATTCTCTTTGTTGGAAAGAGTGTTGACACGTGGAACGCATCCGTGCACAGAGTGGGAGCCATCAGAACTGCGCATGGTCATGACCTTCTCATGGAGTCAGCTACCTTAGGAAAGGAAACCCTTTCCCTCAAGTCACACAAGGCTCCACCTTCTCCTACTGAGCTGGTCATAGAAAGATGTCATCTGGCCCAGGTCCTGGAGGAGGGGGGTCTGGGACTTGCTGGAGTCTGATGTGGCAGAGTAATGACCCCCAGAGATGTGCATATCCCGATCCTTGGGGCTTGGGGACAGCTTAGGATACACAGCAAAGGGAGATGAAAGCTGCAGGTGGGGCTAAGGTTGCTAACAAACTGACTTTTTTTTTTTTTTAAGATTCTTTATTTGCGAGAGAGAGAGAGAAAACACACACAAGCAAGAGGAGGGGCAGAGGGAGAAGCAGACTCCCTGCTGAGCAGGGAGCCCAATGTGGGACTTGATCCCAGGACCCCAGGATCATGACTGAGCCAAAGGCAGACGCTTAACCACTGAGCCACCCAGACGCCCCCCAAGCTTACCTTAAAGAAGCAAGACAGTTCTGGATTATCCAGTGAGCCCTGTGTAACCACAGGACCCTTAATTGTGGAAGAGGGGGCCCAGAGGGTCAGAGGGAGCTGTAACCATGGAAGGTCTGAGAGACGAATCATTGCCAGCTTTGGAGATGGACCCAGGACAGGGGTGGCCTCTGGCAGCTGGGAAGGGTAAGGACAGGTTCTCCCCTGGACCCTCCTGATGAAACAGCCCTGCTGACCCGTTGATGGCAGTCCAGTGAGGCCCAGGCTGGAATTCCATCTCCTAGAACTACAGAGTCATAGTTTTGTTTGAAGCCATGAAGGTTGTGGTGATTTGTTACATCTGCCCCCTGGGGACATGGGCACACAGCAGGGGCTATGTGAGTGTGGTCATGGGTCCACATACTCAGCCAGACCCTCCTGGGGCGTGGCTGGGTGCTCCATGGGGCTCCACACAAGGTGTGGTTACAGAGTATCAGCTTGGTGAAGGGCAGAGCGCCAGGATGTGACAAATCGAAAGCCAGTCTCAAAATATCACATATGCATGACGTCCTTTTTATAGAGTTAAAAGCAACCAAAAATACATTCAGGACCACATATGGCAATGAAGCTGCATTAGTGGGGCTGTGTGAGTCAGGATCTAGGGAGCAGGTAGCTTAGTGGGGAGGAGGGGAGGGGGTGGGGGCTGTGGGGAGTAGACGTGGGTGGTGGCGGGGTTCTACCTTCTCGTGGGTGGCGGGCCCATGGGTGCTCATCGCAGGATTTAAAATAACTACTGAGCCATAGCGGAGAGATGGCCATCTCCTGGGGCTGTGTGGTTTGTGGGGTGCCTCCTTCCAGAGAATTCCCAGCCCAGGAGTTTTATTTTTATTTATTGCTTTTGAAAGATTTATTTACTTGGGGGGGGGTGGAGGGGCAGGGGGGAGAGTGTCCAGCGAACTCCCTGTGCCCCAGAGCACAGAACCTGAAGTGGGGCTCCATCCCACAACCCACGAAATCATGACCTGAGCCAAAACAAGAGCAGGATGCTTAACCCACAGAGCCAGCCAGGCACCCCAGGAGTTTTAAATGAGTGTGGCCAGTAGCACATGCATGACACAGGGCAGCTTTGCCTAGTCAGATTGTTCTGTAATTAGCAAGGGGAAGGCAGGTCACATGTGCAGACAGGGGAGGGGAAGCGAGGCATGTCCTGGGCAACGGGCTGTAACTTTTGGGATGCCCTTGGAGAGCCTGCATTCGGGGGCTCTGCTTAAGAGAACCGATTCACCCGTGTGGTTAAAAACGTATTTGGGGGTGAGAAGGATATAGCTTTCCATCCTTTCAAGAGGAGCTTTGCAAATTTAGTTGTACTAGAATAATCGTTTACTTGAGGGTCAGCAAGTGGGGTGGTGTTGTCACGTTCACTGTGAAGGATCAATGTGTGCTGATTTGCCGAAAGACACCTTTTTTG
The DNA here is from genome assembly GCA_004024625.1 of Mellivora capensis. Lineage (NCBI taxonomy): Eukaryota > Metazoa > Chordata > Mammalia > Carnivora > Mustelidae > Mellivora > Mellivora capensis. The sequence continues at coordinate 44,006 of PISX010012019.1, forward strand.
CCTCCTTCCCCCAACCTGACACGCGGTAAGCCCGATAAAGGAAGTGATGTGATATTAATACGATTTTCTTGAGAGTCCTGCCTGTTTCATACGTTTTGGGTCTGTTTCTCATGGTCATTTTGTTTCTTGTGCGGAATTTACTCCCGTGTTAGATTCCTGGTCTGGCCAGAGAGTGATTACTGGGCGCTGTTGCGTTAGGGGAGAAGGTCAGGCTTCGCAGCCCTATTCCTAGCCCCAGGGAGCCCGACCAGTGCGTGTGGGGCACGCTGGCCGCTCAGGACTTCTCAGGACATGTTACCCTGGGTTATTCCCCCACAGGGGATTGTCCTTGTTAGTTTCAAGTGAAGGTGAAATTGAGGTGACATAAACGTTTGGACAGAACACATCTGTGGCACTCAGTGCATTTGCAGTGTTGGGCAACCACCACTTGTCCAGTTCCAGAATGTTCCCATATCCCGAGCAGGAGACCCTGTGTCATGGAGCCGCCCAGCCTCGGGCAACTGCGCAAGGAGCAGCTGAAATGATTACATTTAGTTTTACAAAGACTCATCCCTCCCATGTATTGAAGAAGGATGGAGGTGAGCAGCCTGGTAGGGCCACTTGCTGGGGCTTGGACCACCTGACCTGGCAGCACCACGCTCCTGCCATGTGACCTTGTCCAGTTGGCTTGGCCTCTCGGTGCTGCGGTTTTCTGCCCTCGAGAGGAGGCTGTGGGGGAGCGGGATAGAGCCTGGCCCTCCAAAGATGCCCAGGGAATTCAGCGGGGCAACATGGCTTCCATAAGACAGGGGTGGCCCCTGGAAACGTCATGTCACCCTGACGTGAAAACCAGTAACCTACAAAACAGTGCAATGTTCATAGCTCATGAGAGGGCTGAGGTTACAGGGCTGGTGCCTGCTTCTTAAAACAGCCCATTTCTGGGCCCTGTGAAGATGGTGGGTTTCACTTCATCGATGTGTGTATGTCCTCGAGCCAGGAGGGTGTCATGTGGGCCCGATCTAGTCCTAGATCCTAGATCCTAGATCCACAGAATTCATATGTAGGCCAACAGGCAGCATGAGTTCCTGTGGAGACCAGCCCCCTCGGGGGAGGCAGGAGCCTGGAGGAGGTGGCCACCAGAAACATGGGTAAGAAGGAGGCCACAGGAGCTCCCAGGTTCTTATAGCTGAGTCTTGGCTCCCTTTAGACCCTCGGGAGCTGGCTCTGAGGCTCTGTCCTGTGGGCCTTGGGTCTTTTCAGGCAGATGAACTGAAGAGAGATTTTCTCTCTATCTTAAACCTTTTTAGAAGAGAACGGACATATATGAGTTCCCCCCCAAGGAGACAGATTCGTAGATACAGAAAGAATGGGGGTCGGGGGTGGGGGGGTCGGTGTTTCTTGGGGGTAGTTTGGGAAGATGAGAATGTTCTGGAGCTGGAGGGTGGGGCTGTTCACAACCGTCAGCCATACACTGAAGAGTGGTTAAGATGGTAAATTTTATGTGGTACATATTTTTCTGCTACCAAAATGATAGTCAATCTCCTGAGATATACTCGGTCTAGAACAGCACCGTGTGTTTTGGGGTTAGTGACATACTAGAAGCAAACATTACAGCAAAGGCTCACATCTGTGGCGTGAGGGTGTCGCACCACGTGTGGTTGTGTCAAACACACGGGGATGTGGGCTTCAAAGCCCGGCACGCTGTAAACCCCAGAGCCATCACCAAGATGAGGGTCTAGAGTGTAAGGAGGAAATAGCTAGTCCGCCACCACAGCTGTGGCAATGGAGCGGCAGAAGTCTCCTCTGTGCAGGAGGAGGGCGGGAGGGGATGGAGGCCCTGGGACCAGTAGGAAGCAGGCACAAAGTGCAGCCCCCAGGGGAGACCACCACATGCCGATTACTTGGGGGGGGTGCTCTGTTCAGCAAGCTGGGGTGGCCCTGGCTGGTCACAGGATGTGCCAGGGTGCCCTCGGACAGCCCCAATGTCTGCTCCCGCCCCCCGGGGGTAAGGAGGGCCCGTCTTGGGTGAAAGGCCACAGGGGCTTGCATCACGGATGGTCACCTTACCAGCATCGGGCTGCTGGGACACACTGTCCACTACGGGGGCCGTGGAAATGCCACAGCAGCTACTGGCTGTCCACATTGCCAGGCTCCAGGCTCCAGGAGGTCAGCGTCCCCTAACAGGGTGGACACAGAGCCTGTCTTCATGGTCGGTCCCATGCCCATGTGCTGGGCAGTCTTTCCCTGGGCGTGGATGAGTCCACAGGCAGGAGCATTTAGGCCTGGAGGGAGGGCTGTGGGCAGCAGATGGCATTTACCCTGCGGGGCCCTCCTCTGGGCCTGGGGGAGTTGTTGGGCAGAAGGGCAGTCTAAGAGCAGCCACCCCCTGGTGGAGGACGGTCCCTGTGGGCTGAGCTGGCCTGGGCTGAGGGTTCTTGTGGCCACTGGAGCCTCTGTCCAGCAGGCCCCAGGGCTACACCTGCCCTGCCTTGGGCTCCATGTCTCTCTCCCCAGGAATCCGGGATGCTTTTGAATGGCCAGGCCCTGCCCACAACTTGGGTTGTCCTGGCTCTGCCTGGACTTCTGGAAATTTCTCTCAGGGGCCCATGGCCTTTCCTACCCGTCCTAGAGGAGCCTCTGCCTTCTCTCTGCTGAGATGTCTAGTGCTGAAGATCATGTTTCCTTGACCCCGTCCCTGGTCCTGGACACGGGTTCCTCAGCGAGGTGAGGGTGGGGTGCCTGGCCCACACCGGCTCCAGCGATAGGCCTTGCAAAATTTACCTTACAAAAGGTAAATACATATACAAATAGTAATTAAAAAGCTAGGGCCATGTGAGGAGAGCCCTGGGGTCCCCAAGGACGGTCCCCCAGGGTCTGCACCCCCAAGTGGAGACTGTGGATGCTGAGTGCGCCCGGCTCCCTCTAAGCCCTGCAGCTGGACTCCTCCTCTGGGTGCTGTGTGAATGGGACAGGTTACTTTCCTATTAAGTTCGAGGTTCCTCTGCTTCCTCCGCAGAGTGTGTGTGCAGGGGTCTGGGCTGTCCCGTCCTCGTGCCCAAGCTGCTCTTGGCTGCCCACACGTGCAGCCCGGCTCCGAGTGGAGCTCGGAGACCTTCAGCTAGTGCCATCCTGTCCATCACCCACGTCCACTGCGCTGTTTGTTACTTCAGTAAACTCAGATTGTTGGCTGAGCGGGAAAGAGGCCATCTGGGGTGGGTCTCGGGGCTTTTGGCCATGTCTCTCCTGCTCTCCCAGCCTTGGGTGACACTGAGATGGGAGATCTCCAAGGGGACCCTGGGTCCCTGGCATTTTCTCTGCCTGAATTTTCCCCACCAGGTAGATGAGCTCAGGGTTGGCATTAGGACTGGCTTTCAGGACCTAATTGGGAAATAGATGTTGTAAAACCTTCTTCTAATTTGCGTTTCCTGATGGGACCTGTGTTTAATATGGTTGTAAGGGCCAGTTTTTGTGTGTCTTGGGGCCTTAAATTTATGCTCCCTTTGAAGAGAATTTCGGAGGGGAAGGACCCTGAGCGGTAACCCAGTGGGCCTTGCACAGGGGTGGCGGGTGGCTGGGAAGGCTCCCACGAGGATGGCCCACTGCCCATCAGAGGCCACACCTGCCTTTGCAGATCCTGCCTCAACTGTGCCCTGAGGACAGGAGCCTTGTTGTGGCCAGTGCTGACACAGGGAGCCGAGCTGTGTCCAGGCCCGGGTATCCGAGGGGCCTCTTATCTCTCACTCGTCAGTTCTGCTGTCCCACAACCTTCTTTGAAGCCAAAACCCGCAGATCCTTTCCTGGGCAGCTCTGAGGCCGAGTGAGCAAGAGCCAGGTGACGGCCACTCTAATGGATGGTCATGGAGGCATGCGTGTTCTAGCCATGTGGCAGCTCTGTCAGCCAGCTAAGGGGACCACTCCACCCACACGTGCAGCCTCCAGGCCCAGTGCTCCCTGAGTCTGGGGGCTCTTTGGACCAGCTTGCCCCGGCCAACACCCAGATCCCAGCATGTTCCTCCCTGATACCCCTGGGGCAGGTCCAGGGGGCAGGCAGAGGGGGACATAGGAAAGCAGACAGGAATGGTGGGAGCAGACCCCAGGCTGGGGAGGGGAAAGCTGAGCACAGGTCCAGGAGAGGCCATGGTGCAGACCAGGGAGGAGGCAGACGCCATGGGAAGAGCCAAGGTGGGAGGCCTGGTTGTAGGGGGCAGCCCCATGGGTAATGCGGGGGAGGTGGTGCCTGTGTGAGGTGAGGGCACCCAGATGAGGGGGGGAAGTTTCAAGGAGGTGAGGCAAGCCTGTTCCTGCAGGGCGGCCAGACATTTGCTGTCCCTCCTGGTCACTCAGAAGAGCCCCAGCTGCACTCTCATCAGAGAGCCTTCCCAGGTCCCTATGTCCAGTGTAGATGTCCAGCCTTTTCTTCTAGTGGACAGTGACCATGTCTATCAGATACATGGGGAACCGGCTGGCGGCCTGGTCCAGGCAGAAGCCTTGGTTGTGGTTTCTGCTCGGATGGGTCTGGACCCTGGGGGGCTGTTCGGGAGGATGGACAGGCTCCTCCAGGGTCATTGGAGGGCAGTGTACTGGGTTGGGAGCTCATTGTTCGATGGACACAGTCTCTCAGTGGCAGCAGTGAGTGCAAGGAGAGAAATAGAGGAGAGAAATCGTGGGTGTAGATAGATGTATGGGCTCAGCAACAAGTGAGGAGCCATTCACTGCTCTAGCCCAGATGAACACGCCTGCCACACGTGTTTATGGGGATACTGAATCATGGCTCTGTGGAGGGAGACCCCCAAACTCCCCCTTTGCAAGCTCAAGACCCTCTGACGGCCCAATCCTGACTCTCCTTTCCCCAAGGGCCAGGTGGGTCCTTGGTAAGCCAGGAGCTGGGAGCACAGGGAGGACTCCCCTTTACAAGCCTGAGGGAAAGAGGGGAGCATGGTGTCCCAAGAGAGTCCGGAAAGTGGGGCTGGGGAGGATCGCTGCAGGCGGTCAGAGGCCGTTTCCCTACCTAGAGGGCTCCACTGCAGGTGGTGGGTGCCCCACTCTGTCCCCTCGCAACAGTGGCCTGGTCCTTGCCAGCTCAGGGCCTGGGACACTGAAGGAACCCAGGGAGGCTGCGTGGGTGATCCCGGCCCTGCTAGGTGCCCTGTTGCTGCTGAGCCCAGTGGGCCTGCCGCCTGTGGGGCCTGGCCTTGTCCCCTGGGCCCTGCCATTTCTGAGCTGGTGGCGGTCAGCGCATCAGGTGTTCTTGGGTGTGTCTGCCATACACCCCAAATGCTCTGGCTTCGATTGGCAGGAGAGCATGCAACATCAGCTCCCTGTCCTCTCTGTCATCTGGTTATGGGGAGTCTAGCCCGTTGTCTATATATATATAATCCAACACTTACCTATCTGCAAGAGAAACAAAATCAAGTTACCACCATAGTAAGTTCTAGATAAGTTAAATGTTTCCCTATAGAAAAGAAATCAGAAAAGCTGGAAGGCCGTGTGCACAGCCACATCTCTGTCCCACGGTAGGAGGGCTCAGGGAGCGTGGGAGAGTGGCGGAGAGGCATGGGGCAGAGTGAGAGACAGCCCACGCACGAGACCCCTAGCTGTGTCCCTGGAAAACTGCCACAACGTTGGAGGACAGGTGGCAAACTGTTGGCTTTAGTAACATGAAAGCTGTCACAACACCTCACAGCCCGCAGGATGGCTGCTCTCAGAGGAGCAACCTCCATTGTGGACCAACGGGAGCCCCGTGTACCGTGGGCTGCAGCTGCTATGGAAAACAGTGTGGAGAATCCAGGATGAGCCCACGGCCCAGCTGTTCCACGTCTGGGCGTGTTCCCTGGAGAATGGAGAGCAGGGTCTCGAACATAGGCCCCGCTTGGCCCTGTTGCACTAGCATGTTTGGGAACCCCTAATTTGCAAGCTGTGAGAAGGGACACGTGTGCACCTGCTGTTAGCATTCTGCTGCTGGGGACACGCTCTGAGGAAATGCGTGGAGAGACATGAATGAGGTTGTTTGAGGTGATTTTGTTCATAATTGTTCATAATTCCCTTTGGAAGCTGTGTGAGGTTGGAGCAGAAGCCACGTTGCGTGGCCTTGGAGCACGTGGCCTTGGATCGCGTGGTGTGGGGAGTGGTGAGAAACGGTGGGAATATGGTGCAGTTTTTATTACAAATACGTGCATGCGTGTGTGTGTGTCATACGCGTGTGCTGGGAAGTGGCTTGGGATGTGCCTCAGAAGGCTTCCACGGTGTCCCTGGCGACAGTGATTTCAGATAGTTCATATTTTCTCTGTAGTTTCGTGTGCTTTTTGAAGACCATTTTATACGAACCATATATTCGATATATGAAAATTAGAAGAAGTAACGGAAGGATTTCAGGTATTTCTCCTTGTCCATTGTTCTTCCCAGAACCCGTCAGGGGCTGCTGGACCAACAGGGCAAAGCCAGTTTCTCCCAAGGGGAAGCCTGGCCCACTGTCCAGCAGCCCCTGCCTGGGGCTCCCCAGGGTCTGGGACTCAAAGCCTCCTTGGGCTGGGGCTTGCTCCCCTCTGCTCCTTGTGCCAGGCCATGTCCTCCCTGCCACCTGCCCCACAGAGGTCAGGGTCATCCGTGTGCTTGTGACAGGCTGGGCATTGTCCTGGAGCTGTTGGCTTGGGGGGCGGGGGCAGCAGGCGTGTGTCCTCAGGGGGCTCTTCAGCTGTGCCTCTGTGGGTCACTGTGTGACTTGGCCTGCGGGGCAATGTCAGGGACGCCTGCTGGGCTGGTTTTGGGAGAGAGGCCACCTAGCTTTCCTGGACCCTGTCTTCGAGGCTTTGAGGTCTGTCGGGGTGGGGTTTGCTCCCCCCTTGGATGTGTGCAGGACAGATACCCCAAGCAGCCCACGGCCCAGGACTGAGCTGTCCCTGCCACACCTGGAAAGCCATGTTGCTGTTGGCTCTCGGCACAGAGTGGGTTCAGATTGGCAGGGGTATCGCTCTAAAAACTCGAGGTGAGTGAGTGGTCTCTGTCTCTTTAGCCTCTGTTGATTTAAAATTTATTTTTCTTTTTTTTTAAATTAAAAAAAAAAAAGATTTTATTTATTTGAGAGAGAGAGAGAGCATGAGAGGAGAGAGGTCAGCGGCAGAAGCAGACTCTCTGCCAAGCAGGGAGCCTGATGTGGGACTTGATTCCAGGACTCCAGGATCATGACCCGAGCCAAAGGCGGTTGCTTAACCAACTGAGCCACCCAGGTGCCCCTAAAATTTGTTTTTCTAAAGTTAATTCAGTCATTCATTTGTTCACAAGTCTTGATTTTGTTTCTCGATGCTCCTTCCGCGACCCTCTTGGGTTTGGCTGTTCCCTGCCCCGGTGGCCATCCCACTGGGCTTCGAGGGGTGGGCTGCCTCTGCTCCTGGACCACCTCTGCTCCCTGCTGCACGCCCCTCCTCCCGTTCTTTCTTGGATGCGTCCTGACCTCAGACTGCACCCCCAGAGTTGGGTGTCCCTGGGTGGCAAGTGCTTGGCTCCGTTCTCCCTCTGGGTTGGGTAGTTATTTGCCTCTGACCTTTCCCAGATAACTCTTCATCTGTAGGGGCCGAAAGCTCTCAAGACAGTTTTCTACAAGGCCAGCTTCCTCTTCCCTGATAAAGGCGATTCCTTCCAGAAATTTCCTTCTGGCAACAGTGCAACCTGGGCTGCTCAGAGTCTCTGAGGACCCCTGGGAAGGCCTCTGTGCAGCTGACTTGTTTCCAGGTCTTGGCGGCCCTCTCCACCCGCTGTGTCCTCCACTCCAAGGGTCCTCTCGAGAAACCACTTGTGCTCTGAGCGCAGCACGCAGACGGTGACCCACCTGCCATCGCTCTGTGTGCTGGTCCTGCCGGGAACTGGAGCCGAGTGTTCCTGTCTCTGGGGAGGTGCTCTGGATTCAGAGCTGGAGTGGGACAGTGAGGCAGGCATTCTGTGGGACCGCCTTACCCTATACGGGAGGAGGGGCTGTCCTTCGCTCCTCCCTGGGGACCCATGTGTTCTACTTCTCCGCGATAGCAAAGCATCGACTCGAAGAAGGGGCTACAAGTCCTTCTTCAGACCCTGGTTCCCAGTTCTTTGTGAGTAAAGCCAAGAGTGCGTACCTGAGATTCTCGGGCTGTAGTTGTCCACGGCCCGTCCTACAGACTCGGGGCGAGGACAGGTGTTCTGGGCCCATGCAGAACCAAGAAGGAGGCACATCCTTGCAGCGGGAGCCTGTCTCCCTGGGCAGCGAGTGACATTCACAGGGGGGAAGAGCCCAGTGTGTTTCTAGGGGAGTTTGTGCATGGCATGGTTGTTCACTGGGACGCGTCATGTGCTTGTGCTGTGAGGACCAGCTGTGGACTGATACTCGCGGCAGTGGTAACTCAGTCCAGAGAAAACGTCTAAAACTCAGTCTTATGGTCCCAGGAAATTTTTAAAAAATTCTATTTATATATTTATCATTGCTGAGGTGTGTGACAGGTGATCAAAAAAGACTTTGGGGCATAAACATGTATTCTGTGCGGATAAAACAACAGGAAGAGAGTGGTGTGGAGACATGGACTCAAGAGGCTAGAAGAGCCGTGTGTCTGCTTCTCTGTGATTGGTTGTGTCTAGGGACGAGGCAGGCGGTCACATCGGGGGCCTGTTGGGGTCCATGCGGGGTGGTATAATTTTATCGTCAACGATTACAATGTACCGGTAATTGAACCTCTATAATTTTGTCAACTTTAGCTGAACATTTTAAAAAAGATTTTATTTATTTGAGAGAGAGAGAGCTCGAACAGGCAGGGGGCAGAAGGAGAGGGATAAGCTGACTCCCATTGAGCAGGGAGCCCGATGCCAAGCTCAATTCCTGGACCCCGGGATCATGACCTGAACCAAAGGCAGACGCTTCACCAGTGGAGCTGCCTGGGCACCCTTAGCTGAACATTTTAGCTGTCGGCCTGGTTTTGCTGGATCCTCCTAAGAGGAGAGAGCTTCCTTTGTGGGGTTCAGCATGGGTGGGGGCATCCCAGCAGCTGCAAATCCATGCAGTGCCCCCACCAACTCTGGACAGAACCTGGCCTGCTGCGATGTCCTGTATTTGATGGGTGAGGAAGCTCTAAGTCCTGCAGTGGCTGTTAATGGTGGTGGGTCTCGCCGGTCCCTGGAGAGGCCCCCTGACAGCGTGTTCTCTGCTCTCTGGCCAAGCAGGACTGTGTGCTGTTAGGTCTCAGCCACATAACCAGTTCCTCCTTGTGGGATGGCTCCCACAGTTTCGGGGTGACCATCTGCCACCAGGAGCACCTTCCCAGAGCTTCCGCAGGATGACCCAGAGCCCACAGATAGCCGGAGGAGACCTGCCCCTTGGAGGAAGAATCCCCAGCATGGGCTCCTGATTCCTACCTTGGGGGTCTCGGGTGATGTGGGGAAGGGTCGGTAAATCCTGCCATTGCCTCTCTTGTTTCCTTTGAAAGAATCAAGATCTATGGCCTGTGTGAGCTCTGGGGGTAGAGTGTGAACCTCTAAAAAGGCAGTTGTTTCCGCCAGCCTTAGACACATGCTTGAATGTGGGCCTGGAGCTGAGCGGGGCGAAGAGGCAGCTGCGGGAACTCAGGTTTGCTCCTTCTGCAGACGCTGGTGCAGCTCCTGCCACGTGCTGGGTCGGGCGCCAAGCGAGGAGCGCTTGGGTGTAGGCACGCACCCACGGTTAGTTGCACAGTCCGCCTGTGGTCAGTCCAGGAAAGCAGGATGAGGGGATGTGCAGAGTGTCCCCCGAGTGCGGGATTATGGCGTGTTCCCTAGGGTCCGATAAAGCTCTCCTAAGAGTCGGGGCAAGAGAAGGGAGGAGAAACACTGACAGAAAAGACCAATTTGGAAAAAAAGAAAAGAAAACAGGAGCTGGGAATTTCCCCAAATGGAAGAAAGATGAGAATCCTCTGGTGAAAGGAGATGGAGTTCAGTGCGGGAGAAACAACACGAAATCCTGTGTGATGTCTGTAAAACTTGGAAACATGGAAGTGAAAAATCTCACAAGCTAACCAAGAAAAGACAGGGTATCTGTAAAGGATGGGGAAAGCGTGGCGGAGGTCTGTAACAGCGCCCGACCGCAGACAGAGGAAGCATGGCCCATGGTGCAGGGTCTCACCCTGTGACGGACTCTTGTGCCAGGCAAGGCAGAGCCGCTGCCCAGACACCCAATGGTGAGCTCATACCAAGGCCTGTTCCTAACAGATGCTTGGCGGCAAGACAGAAAGAGGGCTTGCAGGGAAGCTGGGGCATAAAAGGGGCAGCACTGAGGATGGACGTGCCTTCAGTGTAAACAGGTAATTAGCTACTCATCATTGCAGAAATTGTGTGTATCTACAGTGGAAGGAAGGGACGAGCCCCAGAGCAGAGCTGTCCTGTGGAGATATGGCACAGGCCTCGGCTGAAAATTTTTAAGTAGCTACATAGTGAAGAGAAACAGGCAAGATTAATTTCAACAATACATTTTACTTAACCCAATAGATCTGAAATCTTACTATTTCATCATTAATCAACATACCAACGAGGAGACTTGGACATTCCCACGAACATCTGTGAAGTTGGCATGTCGGCCACACTGTCAGCACATCTCCACTTCGACTGGCCCTGGGCGGGTGGTCCTCAGCTTCCTGCAGCAGGGCGCGGGGAAGGGGCACAGGCCAGGAGCCCCAGGCGCACAAGCAGTGCCCTCCTCACAGCGGATGCACCTTCATATGGGTCGACAAGATGTCAAGGCACTGGGAATTGCGTTTCTTAAACAATAGAGAAAGAAAAGAACTGAGCAGGAGAATTTTGTTCTGGAATCTCAGAATCTTCCATGAGAGAATTCGAGCCTCTGTGTGTGCATCCACTCCCCCATCTGAAAGCCTCCCCGGGTCAACAGACTCTTGGAGCCAGGCCGGCCAGTGGGCCTGGGCCCTGTGTGTTCAGCACCAGCAGCCGGGGCAGGGGTGGGGAGCAGGGGGTGAAAGCGGGGCTCCTGACAAACTTTACAGAAAGAAGGCCAGGCTGGCCCAGATGGGAGTGCGGCCGCTGTGTCTGCCAGCAGTGTCCATGTGGATGTATTTTAAATTCTAGGTTTGTCCCAGGGGTCTTCTGGACATCTTTCCTGTGAGCACACAAAGACCCACTTAAAAGCACAGATTCTGATCAGGTTCTGTCCTTGTCTTCAGAGGCTTCTGAACGGTAATGGAGGACGTACTTTTTTTGGAGAGATCTTTGCATCAGTTCTGGTTTTCTGTATACTTGCATTCAGTTGTCCCTGCGGCTTTTTCAGTGGATGGCTGAGCGCATGAACAAGACAGACACATAGAGGGATTGAGCATCTACCCTAATTTTAGCATAAAAACACTGCTGTTTGCTCCTCAGGTTAGCACTCTTGAAGACCTGGGGGTCGGAGGGGTCTTCCGTGGCTCTGGTATTGTTATGTCCCCCTCTTGCTGCCCACGGACATGGGGCACTGGCAGGAGAGGCCTGCAGGCCACACACATGGGTAGGCACTGGTCCAGGCTGCTAGGCGGTCAGCCCTGGGGAGAAGCCTCAAGGAAGATGGGCTCTTGGGAGTGAGGACCAGCTCTGGTCCAGATAGGTGCCAACCCTCAACCCTCCTGAGATCAGACCCGAGGCTTTAACCCGCCCAAATCAGGACAGCCCCGAGATGTTCATTCTCTGCCTTTACGGGGAGGGGAGGGGACCACTGGGGTCATGTGGTCTTCCTTGTTGGGTAAATTCCAGAGTCCAGGCCAGGCTGGCCTGACCACACACATGTCCTGTGGCACCCCGTCTTCTCCTTCCCATATCATGCGACACGCCCAAGGCACCCAGGAGGCCTCTGACTGCTGACGACATTGGGTGATGTTTGGGCTGAAGGAATGAGCCTGGAGGGGTTGGGGGAACAGAGGGGGAGCAGTGAGGGTGCTGGCCTAGAGGCATGACCATGCGGGGCATGTCTGAGGGATAGGAGGAGGTGGGGGTGCTGCAGCCTGGCGGGAGGGGCAGGGCCAGGGTGTCCAGGGTACACTGTGGGCAGCCTTTGCCTGCTGGCCCCCAGAGGGCTGGGGTGTGGTGGGGGGAAGGGCAGCATGCTTTGAAGGTATGGCCCATGGGGTTTGCTTGGGGCAGGGGTGGGCATGAGATGGTACCCACCACCCCCTAACCACACATCAGAATCTGCCTCTGCCAGCTACTACTGCAACCAGACAGCCTCCCAGGCCCACTCTTCCCAGCCTGAAAGCTCATGCCCTGGAGGGTTCCTCTTGGTCACACAAAACATGTGACGGTCGGACAGGACATGTCCCCCAGGCCACGTGCCCACCTTGTCTTCCTGCACAAAGGCCACGTTACTCCCGCGGACAGGATAGCCTCAGAGCTGCCCACCTGCCCTCCTTCCTCCATGCCCCCATGCAGTGGGACTGGGGGCTGGCAGCTGGGGTTCCACAGGGTTCCCACGTGGCTGCCCAGCCCTGGGCCATGCTGGGGCACCAACCCTGACCCTGTAGCCCCAGCCTTAGTCTTGTCACTGAGCTGGCAAGGCTCCTTACATCTGGGAGACCCAGGGGCTGCCTGTCAGCACGTTATTCCTGGGTGAGTGACATCAGCAGTCCAAGTGAACGCCTTTCCGTTTTGGCCCTCAAAGACCGAGTCTACACCAGCCTCCCAGCTCAGTCTGGCCCCAGGCCTCAGGGTGGGTCCACCGCACTTTAGTCACAAGTGGGATCAACCGATGCACTCCCAGGGGCCGTTCCAGGCATGGAGGGGCCCTGCTACTGACCCAGCAGCTTATGACAGACTCAGGGGGCTCACCCTCCTCTGGGCGGGTACTTGGCGGTGTCCCTAGCGGAGGGTGGCACCTTGAGGTGCCCTCTGACCTCCATGCCAAGTGTTCCTCTGGACCTCCCAGGTTGGCCCCTGTGCCCCCTGGCTGGCCCCGGGCAGCCCCTTACCCTAGGCTTCCCTGAGTTCTGATCTTGTCCCTGAGGCTCCCGTGGTTGATGGGAGAGTGGGAGGGTGGGGCTGGCCGGTCCCCTTTGCCCCTGGGCAGCCACAGCTCTGCCTTCTGTCTCTAGGTGTAGTGCGTGTGGTGGGGAACTGTGGCTACACAGGTTTATACATACTTACTGTGTGTGGTCTGGTTCATCTGCCTTCAATTCCACCCAAATTGAGATTCATGTTGTAGCTCTGTCCTTCTTGCTGCCAAGGTGAGCTCCACTGTGTGGTAGCCCACTGCTTGTCCATCTGTCCAGTGTCAGGATGAGCGGACTGCAGGTTGACTGTTAGGGCTGAAGCTACTGTGTGTACTCACACAGCTTTGTGTGGACGTGTGCATTCAACTCCCATGGGAGAGCTGGGGCGGCACTTTTTGTGTGGCTCATGAACTTTTTAAGAAACCGCCAACCTGTTTCCCAAAGATTGGACCACCGGGCACCCCACCACTGGGGTGGGAGGTTCTAGTCACTCTGCACCCTCGTCAACACTTGGTACCGACAGTGTTCAAACTTTAGCTGTTCTGATGGCTGCAGGGTGGCCGCTTACTATGGCCTGAACTTGCATTTCCTCGATGGTTGTGACGCTGAGTGTCTTTTCATGCTCATCTGTCTCTCTGTAGGTCTTCTTTAGTCAAGTGTGTGTTCAAATGTTTGCGCATTTTACAATCAAGTACTGGTCTTGTTTCGTTGTAAGAGTTCTTTTCTTGTTCTAGATGTAAGTCCTTCAAAACATACATGTTTGACAAATATTTCTTCCAAGTCTGTGGCTTGACTTTTCATTTTCTTAACAGGGTCTTTTGAAGAATGAACTTTTTAATGTTGATAAAATCCAGTTTATTGATTTTTTAAAAGATTATTTATTTATTTATTTGTCAAAGAGGGAGAAAGAGAGAGCGAATACAGCCAGACAGAGTGGTAGGCAGAGGCAGAGGGAGAAGCAGGCTTCCTGCCGAGCAAGGAGCCCGATGCGGGACTCGATCCCAGGACACTGGGATCATGACCTGAGCCAAAGGCAGCCACCCAACCAACTGAGCCACCCAGGCGTCCCAATTTTTTTTTTTCCTTTTATACAGTTCACATTCTCTGTGAACTATTTATGAACACTTTGCCAAGCCAAGATCACTAAGATTTTCCTATTTTGAGTTCACTTTTGTGTATGTTCATAGGTAAGATTTGAGGATCATTTTTTTTTACCTGTGTAAAAATCAGACAACCTGTCTGATTGTCCCAGCACTATTTGTTGAAAAGATTCTTCTTCCTCCATCCAGTTTTCCTTGGCCCCTTGACAAAAAATCAATTGCCCGTGTATGTGTGGGTTTTTTTCTGAACTCTGTTCTGTGGGATTTTGATGGCTGAAACCACCCGAGATATATCCAGACGCCCACAGGGGTGGGCATTGACTGTGACTTCGTTCTCCATCCTGAAACCCCATGTGCAATGTTGGTTGGGTGTCTATAACCAGGTGGTTGAACTTGACAAAGCAGTCTTGGGAACCAGTCTGTGCCCTTGAGGAAGAACAGTCCACACATCTGAGGGAAAACCGCTCCCTGTTTGTTGATCATTCTGGTCTGGATGGCTATGTTTGCCCTTTCGCTCCTGCTCTGTCCCCAAATCCCCTGCACCCCTCAGGTGGGCTCCTGGTGGATGTGGGCTGAGTCTTATCTGGATGCTCTTCCTGTCTGCTGCTGGGATAGCCTGGCACTTGGGGTCCCGGACCCTCCAGAGGCAGGCTGGACTGTCTGCTGGTATCTGGGGCAGGCACCCCACACAGGGCCACAGTGAACAGAAGGCACGATGGAGACACTATCCTCTCTTCTGAGTGAGTCATGCACCTTGGTCCTGAGTCCCTCCGGCGGGTTCTCTGCTCTGGACCAGAGGGGTTCGGTGCAGGGCTGTCTCCCTCCTGCAGTGACAGATTGGTCCGAAGATGGTGCCCAGATGTGGGGCAGTGCACCTTCTCGGAGATACCAGGAGGCCTATAGAACCTTCAGGCTCTAAGTGTGAGCTGCTGAGAACACGGGACAGCCCTGTTATTGGGCTGGGGCAACCAGGAAGCTCTGCAGGACCTAGAATGTGGTTGTTTCCACCTGGGCTCTGGACCGAGCTAAGCTCAGGGCAAGTTCACAGGATATGCAGATTAAAGCTGGAAAATGAAGAAGGACTTCTGAGTGCTTCTACATGGCCACTACGAGGTGATCCCCCCACCCCCGCTGTGTTCTGGTGCATTTGGGTAGTTGGGATGGGGTGTGGGGCAGGTGGTCTCCCTCCTCCCCGCTGCTGTAACCAAACACCACGCAGTAGGTGGCTTAAAACAAAGGAAGTTTATTCTTTCTCAGTTCAGGAGACCTCAGTCTGAAAACAGGGTTGGTTCTCCGGAGACTCTGACAGAGAATCAGGTCCTTGTCTTTTCTGGATTCTGGGGTCTCCAGGCATTCCCAGGCTCGCAGACACCTTGCTCCAATGTCTTCCTCTGCTTTCCATGGCTTTTTCTCTGTGTGTAGCTCCCCTTCTCTTGTAGGGACACTTGTCCTTGGATGGAGGGCTCAACCCCGATAATCTAGGATGGTCTCGTCCCAAGATCCTACCTTCCTGGCATCTGCAAAGACACTTTTCCAAAGAACTCACATTCTTAGGTTCTCCATGGACTTTGAGGCCACATCATGTGGATAAGAACCATTTCTGGGGTCCCGGGGCAGGTGATGGGGAATACCATTGCCTCGTCCCAAGGACTCCCTTTATGGCCAGTAAGCATGTTCCCAATCGTGACAAAGGTGCGGCGTTGCCTGGTTCACACCAGCCTTTGGCTTTGGCTGTGGCAGAGGGACCCTGTCCCAGCAGACAGAGGCCCAGTGTAGACTGCGCCCTTAGGCAGCTCTGGGAAAGCAGATCTGGTCAGGCCAGAGAGCGTGACTGCCTTCCCTCCTCTGACTCACATGCAGAATGACAGGACACTGTGAGGAAGGACAGTGACAAGAATACTGACAGAGGGCCAGTAAGCGCAGGAAAGGAGCTGGACATCCTCACTCGGCAGGGAGACGCAGATCAAATCTTCCCGCCATGGCTGGAGGCTGGAGTCGAAGTCCCAGAAGCCCCTGGGGGGCTGCCGAGGCTGCAGAGAGACCGGGACCTAAAACACGGCTGCCATGGGATCGTCACGTGGTGCTGCCACTTTGGAAAGCAAGCTGGCGTCTCCTCAGCATCACCCAGAGCTACCACATGACCCGGAGTTCCCCTCTGGGGTTTGTGCCCAAAACCAACAGACGCTCACATCCTCACAGAAGCCGGTTCCTGGCAGCACTATTCACCATCACCACCATGTGGGAACAGTCCATGTGTCCACGGACCACTGAGGTGGCTGGCTAGGCGCCCCTAGGGAGGGCTGACACATGCCACAGCATGGGCAGGCCTGGAGAATGTGCTGAGGGGAAGAAACCAGGCACAAACAGCCACATCTTGTACAATCCATTTGCACGAAACATCCAGAATGGGCCAATCTGCAAACACGGTAGATGAGGGACTGGTGGAAGGATGACTGGTGATGGGTGTGAGCTTCTCTTTGGGGCGATGGAGGCCTTCTAAAATTAGCTCGTGGTGATGGTTCCACAAGCCCATGAATATACTGAAACCCCTGATTTGCATACTTTAACTGGAAGGATGTCATGGGATATGAGTTCTATCTCAGTAAAACTGCATCTAGGAACGCCTGGATGGCTCATTTGGTTAAGCTGCTGCCTTCGGCTCAGGTCGTGATCCCAGGGTTCTGAGATAGAGTCCTGCATCCAGCTCCTTGCTCAACAGGGAGCCTGCTTCTCTCTCTGCCTCTGCCTGCTTGTGTTCTCCCTCTCTCTCTCTCTCTGATAAGTAAATAAAATCTTTTTTTTTTTTAAGATTTTATTTATTTATTCGACAGAGATTACAAGTAGAGAGGCAGGCAGAGAGAAGAAGGGAAGCAGGCTCCCCGCTGAGCAGAGAGTCCAATGGGGAGCTCAATTCCAGGATCCTGGGATCATGACCTGAGCTGAAGGCAGAGGCTTTAACCCACTGAGCCACCCAGGCGCCCCATTTTTTTTTAAAGATTTTATTTATTTATTCGACAGAGATTACAAGTAGACAGAGAGGCAGGCAGAGAGAGGAAGGCATAAATAAATAATCTTAAAAAAAAAACTGGGTCTAAAAGCCAGTTTTTTACCCTCTTTTGGAAAGGCGTGGCCGGGCTTATAGTTCCACCCCGATGGAGCTGGTTGTCCACAGACCTTCCCAAATAGCTCCCACGGGGCCTTGCGTGATGTGTGGTCAAAGGGTCTGCGTCCAAGGTGGCAGCAACCCCTGGGTTATAAGTCCTTGGATCAAGGAGGGGCAGCCCCGGAGGGGGCTTCCCAGGGGGTTCATTAACCCCACCTGCTTGGCCAGGGAGGCCTCCCTCGGTGCTGGTTTCTGGTGACATCCTGTCTCTTGGGTCCTCCCAGTGGGACACCCCTTGGAATTCCATGTTCCTTCTGACCAGCATGTTCCCAGGACCTACGTGGGGATCCTTGTAGTGGGTCAGCCCCTCCTGATCCACTGTGAGGCTGGTATGCCCAGGACTGGGGGACACATATGGGCCAGGGGCTTGGGCTGACAACACAGCGAGCAAGGTAGCCCAGCTGCTGTCATAACCCACCTGCGGTAATCTACTTTGTCTCAAACTTGGGACCCCTGTTTGGGCCCTTTTTTTTTTTTTAAGATTTTATTTATTTATTTGTCAGAGAGAGAGCGAGCGAGCACAGGCAGACAGAGTGGCAGGCAGAGGCAGAGGGAGAAGCAGGCTCCCTGCCGAGCAAGGAGCCCGATGTGGGACTCGATCCCAGGACGCTGGGATCATGACCTGAGCTGAAGGCAGCCGCTTAATCAACTGAGCCACCCAGGCGTCTTGTTTGGGCCCTTTAATTGCCTTTAATTGCTCCTCAGTTTAAACAGACAGGCTCAGTTCACGTGTGTTTGGATTTAGTAAGTCACCTCAAAGTCCTTTTGAAGGAGAGGATGAGTCATAAACAAGCAATTTAAATTTCCGTTTCCCCAGTTAACAAAACCAAAAGACAACTGACAGAATGGGAGAAGATATTTGCAAACGACATATCAGATAAAGGGCTAGTGTCCAAAATCTATAAAGAACTTATCAAACTCAACACCCAAAGAACAAATAACCCAATCAAGAAATGGGCAGAGGACATGAATAGACATTTATGCAAAGAAGACATCCAGATGGCCAACAGACACATGAAAAAGTGCTCCACATCACTCGGCATCAGGGAAATACAAATTAAAACTACAATGAGATACCACCTCACACCAGTCAGAATGGCTAAAATTAACAAGTCAGGAAATGACAGATGCTGGCGAGGATGCGGAGAAAGGGGAACCCTCCTACACTGTTGGTGGGAATGCAAGCTGGTGCAGCCACTCTGGAAAACAGCGTGGAGGTTCCTCAAAAAGTT
>PISX010012020.1:0-62451 GCA_004024625.1 Mellivora capensis
AGATGGAGAGGAGAAGGGAGTTGAGGGAAATTGCGGGGGAGATGAACCATGAGAGACTATGGACTCTGAAAAACAACCTGAGGATTTTGAAGGGGCGGGGGGTGGGAGGTTGGGGGAGCCAGGTGGTGGGTATTGTGGAGGGCACGCATTGCATGGAGCACTGGGTGTGGTGTAAAACTATGAACTCTGTTACGCTGAAAAGAAATAAAAAAAAACAATTAAAAAAATATGTATTTTGGGGGGTCACCTGTGTGGCTCAGTTGGTTAAATATCTACCTTTGGCTTGGGTCATGATCTCAGGGTCCTTAGATCAAGTCCCACATTGGGTTCCCTGCTCAGTGGAGAGCCTGCTTCTTTCTCTCTCTCTCTCTGCTGCTCTCCCTGCTTGTATTGTATGCACTCTCTCCCTCTAACAGATAAAAAAATAAAATCTTAAAAAATTAAAAAATATGTACTTTTTTGTAAAAGTAAAATATTATGTGAATTTATTTTTACATGTGCTGGCTAATTTTGATGGTTTTAAATTGTTAATTGTAATAATTTCTTATTTCATGTTTTACACATTCTAGTTCCAAAGCTTCACACATATTTATTTTTGCAATATACATTTTACTTCCAAAGGCTCACACATAATTTTGTTTTTGGGGGGAGATGTAGATGTGTTGGTCTTAGTAAAAAAAAAAAAATCTTCTGAAATCTCTTTGTTCTTCTCTGTTAATTTGATTTTTCCTCACCGCGTCAGAACCTACTACACATCGTAGCTACAGTGCTCAGAATCAGATTCTCACCGACCCCATGGTCTCGATCTATGCTTATCTGCTTTGCAGGAAGCCCACATGAAAGAATTTTTTTAAAAGACTTTTCATTTATTTATTTATTTGACAGAGAGATGACCAGTAGGCAGAGAGGCAGGCAGAGAGAGAGAGAGGGAAGCAGGCTCCCTGCTGAGCAGAGATCCCAATTCAGGGCTCAATCCCAGGACCCTGATATCATGACCTGAGCTGAAGGCAGAGGCTTAACCCACTGAGCCATCCAGGCACCCCAAGAATTTGTTTTTAATATGTGAAGTGAGTGGAAGATTCTTGTCAAGCACGACTTTGCCAGGGCAAGCGTGTCTCCCCTGAAGTTTCTCCCGTGCGTGTGTGTGTCATTCATAGGCAAATCCTAAACACGATTTAAAGACAGGTAAGGAAGTATAAAGACGGGGAAGAAGAGTGTAAGACCATGAAAAGGAAAGAGTAAAGGACAACTGACAGTCAAGGAATGGGAAGCCACAAAATAAAAGTAGACGTGAGACCACACGAGCTGAGGGCTCCTGGAGACTCATGCAATAAGGGGACTTGGAGAAAAAAAAAATAATAATAACTCAGTGTCCTCAGGAGTGCCCAGGTGTCTGGCAGCCCCGGGACACCTCAGCACGATGGCCAGTTTACCCCCATGTAACTGCTGTAAAGACAGATCCCAGTGACACCCGCAACTGCTGATGGGGTCCCGGCCCTGAGCCTCCACCAGGCCCTGCGCCTGCACCACCCATGGCGTCTGTGTTCCAACAGCATCAGCATCTTCTCCAGGGGCAGACCCTGGCCCAGAGCGCACCCGTGAGAGCCTCCCTCTCGGGGTCCAGGGTTGAAGCACGGTTGTCCTCCTTAAAGAGGATGTCCAATTTACCTGAAGCATCAGCACTGTTATCCCATTCTTTGTCTTCGAGTTCACGGCATCAGGACTCAGCATTCTGCCACTTAAGAGCTAGTGTGAAGAGCTCCAGCTCCTGGGACTCACCTGAAACTAGCCTTTTAGAGAAAAGCAGAACAAAAACCCAGTCGAATCATGCAATTACCACAGTCTCCTCCAGGACACAAGTCAACTAATGCTGTCATAGTCAAGCACAGTCCGGCTTAAATAGTGACAACGGTTCCACATCCGAGACCCTGGCTCTTGTCTCCACCCCAGATCACAACAGCTCTGTCCTCTGTGCTTTCCACGGGGGTGGAAGCCAGCTTGTCCATGCAGTTCCGACCACACAGCAACTTACACACAGAATTTGCTGTCATGGCTTTGACTGGATCAGCCCATCTATAGCTTCCAGATGATAAACTGACATAAAATGTGTTCAGAAACCTGGACTGTCATGATTAAGTATTGCAAGAGTTTAGCCTACAGAACATTTCAGGAATAAGCCCTCCTTCTCTATCTGTTGACCTGGAAGGGGACCTGTCTTGAAGATGCTTTCACCACAGAGGCTCCCACAGGGGCACAAACCTACCAGCTATGGTTTTGCACCCACCCCTCCCAGTGCAGGACGAGGACCCTCTTCCTGGGCAGCTTGGCTTCCATGACCAAGCAGCTCCCAGGGAAGGACCACGGCCCCTTTGGCAGGGATTCATGTCCACAAAAGCCAACATCTGTATTCTGGTTTTCATCTCCAGTGGAGGTTACCAGCCAACCACAGAAATATCTCCTAGAGACCGAATGGTGACCTCATCCTTACCAACCTGACATCTGTGTCCCAGGCCTGGCCCGGAATGCCGGCTCACACTCGGGACCCACGCTTTGTATTCACTCTGTAATTACCTTGTGAACCTCACAATTATATACTGATACATGTGTAATTGTTCATTTAAGCATATCCCAGTATTTGTACTCTTGTTTTGGCATCAACATTTTTTTTGCAATCATATTGTAGCTATAAAATTACGGAAGTGACCTGGTCTCTGTGAGCTTCGGGAACATGTCCATTCCCTCTGCTCATCTCCTGCCTGGCCTCCGTGTCCTGTGCTCTAAGTCAGCTCATGATCTGGGGGTTCCCAGCAGGGGAAATAAGCAGCCAATGGAAGGACCCTTTGACGGAGCCCTCATCTGGAGGAGGAACCTGTCCTGATACTGGCTTGCCACCAGGCTGAATGAACCACACCATGCTGGCTGGGGCACAATCAGTCTTGTTAGGCGACGATGGCTTCATGGGGAGGATGGCCTCTGAGGTGGCTCCTGAGGGACCAGGGGATTTCCAGGCAAAGAAGAGTATTCTGGAAATCAAGCATTCTGTCACCAGCTGCCACATTGCTGCCAGGGAAACCCAGGATGTCAGTAGACTGGAAGCATCCTGTGTGTTTGAGATGACTTTAGTTGAAAGCCCGTGCCTGAAAGAAACTGAAGACTTTTTCACGGCCTGTCTTAGACCTAGCTCTGACCAGCACAGGGCAGGCTTCCTTTTTCCCATCAGCTGCTCTGTAGGGGTGACCAGAGTCCTCATGGGGTCCCCAGTCATGCCCTTGACAGGGACCACCCCTTGCCCGAGGTCCTGTGAGGTGGGGAGAACAGCCACTGGCCCACAATCAAGCTGCAAGGATCAGTGCCATCGCCTTGGAAGCAGAGCTCTGTCCTGAGGGGCTCCCACCCTCAGTCTTTCCCTGCACTGGCAGAGCCCATGGGGAAATCATTCATTTGTGAGGACGCTGTGTGACTCGGTGGCCAGGGTGACCATGTGCATGGGTGCTGGCCACACTGGTCTGAGGAGAGCTGCCAGGGCCAGGGCGGGCAGAGGGGATGCCCGGGACAGATTGCCAACAGGGGCAAGTTTTATAGAATGCAAGCAGAGGCAGAGGAGGAGCAGGACTCTGGACTTCTAGAAGACTGTGAATCCTGTGCCCTTTCGGGGATGGTGCAAAAAGCACAGGTCCTGTGGCAAACGTGCCCCTGCACCTGCAGCCAGGCTGTGAGCAGGCACTTCTGGGGGACCTGTCCATCCCCACACAGGGGTGTGCCCTGGGCAGGAACCTGACCTCAAGGGGGAGCTTGGGCACAGAGGCTGCCAGCACTCCAGACCACCTCTCTTTCCAGACTCATCACACTTGGTTCTCGCACTGACCTGGAGAGGTCATGCTGATTATTTTAACTTTATATGAGAAAATCCAGGAAAAGTTATGAGGCTGGCCCAAAGTTGTGCCAACAGGGAGTGGCAAAGCCAGGGCCCATGTGTTCATCGGCTCATTGATTTATTGGCTCAGGTATTCACTTAACAAACCTGGAGTGCCTACTGTGTTCTCAGCATCATTCCGAGCCCTACATGTACAGTAAGTCCAGCAGACAATAGTGTGTGCAAGTCTGCAGCTTAGACGAGCTGTGCGGGCTGCACAGAGACACTCGGAATTTATCAGTATTTAGATTATCTTCAGGGCCACAAAGCTGGATGAGATTTCTGAGAGAATGAATGTCAATAAAATAGAAAGAAGAAGCGATCACAAACCTGAGTCCTTGGCCCCCTGAGTCCTAGAGGTCAGGGACACGGGGAGAAAGCAGCACACACACAAAAAAATAGGACAAGTGACCAGTACGGGAGAGAGAACCTAAGAGAAGTGTCCTGGATCCAAAGACACTTGGATTCCAAGTCAAGGAAGAGTGCCCAAGAAGAGACTGTGCTCATCAGCCCAGATGGAGCTGGTAATTCTAGGAAGGCTTGGGGAGCCATGTTTGGACTCAGTAATGTAGAGGTCAGTGTGACCTTGACTAGACCAGCTTCAGGGGAAGTGACTGGATCAGGCTCAAGAATGATGAGAAACAATAACCACGTGTGTTCCTCTGTCGATTTTGCTGTCAAGGAAGAGAGAAATAAGGAAACAGGAAAGGAGCTGCAGGTGGAAGCGATGAGACAAGATTAGAAAGGGACACATGCTTGATTTCTTGTCTGTGTCCTCCTCAGGTCTGAAGAGGGAAAACATTCAGAGAGGGAGGGACACTTCCCAGGGGGTGAGAGAGGAGGATGGAGGGGCCATCCCTACAGGCTCATGGACATTTTGTCTGCCATATCTGGAGGGAAGACAGGTTGGGGCACATGCCATTGAGTGCAGCTTTGACAATGTTTAATCTGATTAATTTCTATTTTCTTAGAACTCAAACAGTTTGATTCTGAAGGAGTTTCTTTCTTTCAAGAGCAGCTGATGGATTGTCCTAATATGGTTTTCCTTTAGAGAAGCTTATTGCAAGGTTCCCCATGATTTGGCCATAACTTAAAACTTTCTAGAACATCAAGGCCATCAGTGATTCCAGTGAGACAATGGGATTGTGTTGTGACACATGAAAGTTTATGGCATACAACTATATAACACTTTGTTATTTTAATAAGGGAGAAGGAGATGGCATGTCGCATGATTAAATCAGCAAGGAAATGGGATTTCTAACTATCTGATATTTACTACTTCATACTCAGATGTGGAAGCCCCATTTTTCACTCAAATAATTAATGATTGTATGCTAGTCTGGATTCTCCAGAGAAACAGAACCAATCCAATACATAGAAAGAGATTTATTATAAGAAATTGGCTCATGCTGTTAGGGAGGCTAAGAAGTCCTAAGATCTGCAGTCAGCACACTGTAGATCCTGGAGAGTGGACGAGGTGATCAGGTCCCAGCTTGAAGCCGATGACGTGAGTTCCAGTCCAAGCCCAAATTCAAAGACAGGATAAGGGTGGCTGAAGGGAGTCAGGCAGAGGAAACAAATTATCTCCTCCCCTACATTTTGTTTGTCTATGCAGGCTTCGGATTGGAGAATGCCCACCCACACTGGAGAGGCTAGTGTTCTCTAGTGGTCCCATGCTAATCTCACCCAGAAGCACATCCCAGACTACCCAGAATGATAGTCACCCCCAAATCCGGGCACCCTGTGGCCCAGCCAAACTGACACGAGAACATCCCAGATGAGTATGAAAATAAATAGGAAGTGCTAATTTTAGAGAAATGGGCGACATTTATTAGGCAGCAAAACCATTCAAGGTGTGGAAAATAGTCAGAAAATGGTTAGTAGAAAATCATAACAGGGAACGGTTGTGGCTCACTTTTGGTATGTGCAGACATATTACACAGAAGAAACAACAGAAGAAAAACATCTGGAAATTAAGACAAGAAGATCTTATCTTGGGAAATACATTAGTTTGCTAGGGCTGTCATGACAAATTATCAGATTGGGCAATTTGAATGACCGAACTTTTTTTCTCACAGATTTGAAGGCTGAAAGTCCACGGTCAAAGTGCTGGCAGGTTTGGTTTCCTCCAAGGCCTGTAAGGAGAGGGTCTATTCCAGGCCTCTCTCCTTGGCATGTCTGTGACCCCTCCTCACTCTGTGTCCTCACGCACGTGTCCTCTGTCCATGCAAGTCCCACAGTCCCTGTGTGTCCAAATGTCCCCTTCTTATGAGGGAACTGGGTGGATGGACAACAGTTCCCACAATGGCCTCTTCTTAATCAAATATTTAAAGGCCTAATCTCCAAACACAAACCCATTCTGCAGTACTTGGGGTTAGGACTTCAACATATAAATATTTTGGGGGAATACAGTTCAGCTCATAACAGGAAATGTATTGATCCTCTGAGGTTATTATTTTTTTATAGGATTTTTTTTTAATTCAAGATTTTTTTTAAAGACAGTGAGAGGGACCTAGAGTGCACCCGTGAGCGGTGAAGGGACAGGGATAGAGAAAGAGGGAGAGATTGGATCTGTAGCAGGCTCCACACCCAGCATAGAACCCAATGTGGGGCTCAACCTTACCATCCTGAGATCACAGCCTGAGCTGAAATTGAGAGTCGGACACTCAACCCCCTGAGCCACCAGGGACCCTGGATATGGACTTCTCTGGAGGCTACTTCCCAATGACCTCTACCTCACAGTTAGGAAATGTACAGTTTGTGACATCGAGATACTCCTCTTGCATTTCTTTCTCCCTCGGCCCTTAGACTCACCATGGGAATGATGGGAATGGTCACTGGTCAGCGATGGCAGAGCTCATCGTTTTGTGTCACTACATGCGTGTCACTACAGCATGGGCTGGGCTTAGTGCCTCGCTTCAAACCAAGAGAGAACAGCAGAGATGACAGCACCACATTGAGTCACGAGGGGCTGCTGCGTCTCCTTTCCTGTCATCCGTTACCCACTCCGAGGCCCTGTGGATGTTGTTTCAGAAGATGAGTGAAGGATGCACGTGGAGGTGGGGGAGCGACGTATTGTCACAAGTGTGACAAGAAAACCAAGACCCGGCTGCTGGCTTTGGGGACACGCGCTGACCACTGATCTGGCAAGAGCCATTCTCATGGGGCATCAGAAGACTGATTGGAGTGGATTTAAGACAACATGGAGGGAGAAGATCTGGGACAGTTGGTACAGACCACTCTTTTGAGGAACTCTGGTGCAGTGGGGAGCAAAGTGGGCCAGGAGTTTAACTGAGGAAGGGGGCCCCAAGTAGGGCTTCATTCATATCCTGGAAAGCAGGAGATATAATTCTGCACTTGGATGCTCTTGGAAATAATTCAAAGAAAAGTGAAAAAATTGCAAGAGGAGAGAATGGTAACTGCTAATGGCCCTTTGCCCTTAAATACTGTAAGAACAGACCCTTTCATCTCATCGTACAGTGGGGACCCCAAGGTACAGGGGCAGATGCTGGGAGGTAGGTAAACATAAGGCAGGGAGCCTATGGTAATTCCCTTCTGATTTTTTTTTCACATTTCTAGTGAAATCAGAGTGCGGGAGATGAGAAGCAGAGAGCGAGGTTTGCAAGGAGATGCTGGGAGTTAGATGCATAAAGGGAAGTTTGAAAAGCAGCCAAGGAGAAGAGAGAAGTGAACAGACAGAGAAGCACAGTGTGGGGTCCAGCAGCGTTGGGTACACACCCATGCCTCAGGCCATCCTCGTGCCTTTGTCTTTGTGTGATCTGCCATCCAGGTACAGATGCGGGAAGGATGGAAGGTTCAGGATGGCTAGGGCTGTGACTGAGTGCCTGGAAGTGAGAGGAGAGCTTGAGGGTGTGGTGGACCCAGTCACAGATTGTGGGATTTAAGGGGTGTGATGTGAAGCAGGTAGCATGGAGGAAAGGTAGAGAGGGTTAAGAAATAGGTCACTGGGGAAAATGCCCAATTACTCTATTTAAAGATGCTTAATTCTATTATTTGAATATTTGGAGTAAGTACGTTTGATTTCTCTTTTTTAAGCATTTACAGAAATGATGAAGAACACAAGACTGGCCTTCTAACATTCTGAATCCAAGAATGAGGTAAGAGAAGCAAACTGTGCCAGGTGTTGAATACTCCAGAAATGGTCATTCCTACCTGGGTATTCAGGGAGGCAGAGTCAATCTTTAAGGTCAGTGATTTAATTATCGTGAACCCTAGGGGCTCAGAGACAGGACCTGCTGTTAAGAACCATGGAGGATTTCCCTCTGGCTGTCTGCAGAACTTCTCAAATGCTTCGCCTTGATGGGGGCAGGCTGAACCCTCCCATCCCTCACCCCCTCCCCCTCCTGCCTCCATCTGACATGGTGACTGAGCTCATCGGAGCCAAGCCAGGACTCCAACTCCCAACTGCAGATGGCCCTGTTTCTGCTTCCTGCTACTTCCCAGGTCAACAGAGTTAATAAGAAGACAAGATGAAAAAAGGAGGTTTCTCCTCCCAGGCCTGGGCCAACAGTGCACACTTTTTTTTTTTTTTTTTTTTGCCAGATTTGTCTTGTTTTCCCCAGTTCTCATGATTTCCTTACCTTGACTTTCCAAAACTTGATCTGACTCACATTCAGAGGTCCCTTGTTTCCTTTAAAATAAAGGTGATGTGGGTGCTTGGGTGGCTCAGTTGGTTAAGCAACTGCCTTCAGCTCAGGTCATGATCCTGGAGTCCCGGGATCGAACTCCATGAGGAGTCTGCTTCTCCCTCTGACCTTCTCCTCCCTCATGCTCTCTCTCACTGTCTCTCTCTCAAATAAATAAATAAAATGAAGGTGATATAAATGATGGTTGTTCCAATGCCCCATGAATCAGGAGCTGGTTGGATTCCTTGATTCCTGCCATGCCGGCCTCTGTTTGGGGAACAGCTTGGGATTCCCAAGGAGGAAACAGACAGATACCATAGACCCAGCCATTCCCCTAAAGTATGTGTCAGAGAGGAACTGAAAGCACAAGTCCACACAAGAATGAGTGCACACGATCAAGCAACATCATCCACAACAGCCAAAATGTGGGACAACGCAAGTGTCCGTACACTCATGAATGGAAAAGTCGTAGTATGTCCATACATTGGAACAGGAGCAGGGTGGAGGGATGAAATCCTGACACCGGTGTGATGTGCATCAGTCTTGATAAACTTAAGTGAAAGAAGCCAGTCACACAAGACCAGGTACTTCCTGATTCCATTTATCTGCACTATTTAGGACAGGCAAATGCAGAGACAGAAATTGAATAGCGTTTATAAAGGCCAAGAGAGAAGAAAGAGTCATGAGTGACCACCAATGGGTAAAGAGTTTATTCTTGAGGCCACAAAAATAGTGCCAAACTAGACCATAGGGGTGGTTGCCCAAGCCCATGACTATACTACAGAACAGTGAGCTGTGCACTTGAACAAGCACATTGCGTGGTAGGTGAATTAAAAAAAAATTCTACTCTATTTTATTTATTTGAGACTCACACACACACACGCACGCACACACACACACACACACACAGAGCGTGAGTGGGGGAACGGGCAGAAAGACGAGCAGACTCACCGCTGAGCTGGGACCCCAATGTGGGACATGATACCTGGATCCACTGGATCATGACCTGAGCTGAAGTCCTATGCTTCACCGACAGAGCCCCCCGGGCACCCCATGAATCATATCTTTAAAAGCACATACTGAGAACTTCAATATGCCATGTACTATTCAGAGATTCATAGAGATAGAAGATGTGTCCATGATGAACTGAAAACTGCAATTTATAACACTGTATTATTTCCAAGTCTGTATCATTTACAAAGATACCATCTTGTGTCCATCTGGTCTATAGATAGGGATGCCCTTGGCTGGGAATGCCCTGGCGCTCTCCCAGAGCCCCTACCACCATCAGGGAGCCCCACACACATTTCCCTGCTCAGAGCCCAAGCTGCGGCTGGCCCGGCTCTCGTGGCTCTTACTGTGGTCGCATCGGGAACTCAGAAATAACAGGGACAGAAATAACAGGTCAGTTACTTAGGGAAGCCAGGGGCTTTTTGTGAGGAAGATCCCTTTGTGGCCGCAGCTGGTCTGTGGATCTATTGGTATAGGATGCAACATGTTTATTGCAGATGGCCGTCCCTGAAACAGATCCCCAACAATCAAAATCCCCGAGTCAGGTCCCTACATTACAATTACAGTTGAAAAAAGCTAATTGGCAGGCACTCATGCTAAGGGTAGCACAGTCTCCAAGTGTTGTTCATCAGTCAGACTCAAGTGGGATGAAGAGATTATTAGTTTCCCTTCCTCAGTCTTGTTACTGTGACGTGTTTCCTACCCCTGTGACCATTGGTGGGCATATCAGAGCGTGGAGTACCAGTCCCTTGACGCTCAGCTTCCGGACCCTAGGCTGTGTGGAGAGTGAGCCCAAGTAGCCTGCCTGGGCTCAGACACCACCGTGAAACACAGATCCCAATCCTACCTTGCTCATGACACCATGCATTTTGGTCCCTGTCCCTACAAATGTAAAGTGGCTTCTTCCCTGACTTTTCTTTTCTTTCTTTAACCTCCACATGCCCCCTCCCGACCCCTGCCTCCTCCTCTGGTGGTTTGCACATAACTTGAGCATCACTGATTCCCACTGATGACATCTTGACACTAAGAATCATGACCCCATTGATTTTTCACTTTTTCTGAGTGGGACAATTAATATTTATACACTAGAAGTCCAGAGATAAAATTGTGCACAAGATGCTAGGAAAACATTACAGACTGGGCAGACATTCTGAATTGCAAAGTCTTAGAAATTTAGGTGGACAGAGCAAGTCAGTGCCCATTTACTGTAAAAGAATTTTCAGCTGACACTTCTTCCAGGGTATGATCCTTCAATGACTTTCATTTTTGTATCTTTGCTTTCAAAGCCATCATAAATTTGGCTTCAATGCCTTTCTTCAGGCCTAATTTATTTTAGTCCTCTGCAGTCCCCCAGCCAAACAGACGTATGTATTCATCATTCCCTGTACATACACAGCCTGCTGCAAATCTCTGCCCCTTCGATCACGGGGACAGGAGCGGTCTCACATCTCTGTGCGCAGGTTTGTGCTGCCTCCTCCAGAAACCTGTTCCCCAGCCCGGAAAGACCTAATATTAGATCCCCCATCACAATGTGCCCCACTTCCTGGGTATCCCCTCAAGGTGCTTTCGCTCTCTAGCTGGCTTCTGAGCAGCCCTGTGCCCACCATGGGACTCTGCTGGTCTACCAGGGTCCTGAGCACAGGCACTGTATCTTGCTAAATTTTACCTCCAGGGTAGTAAGAATTTTGTAAAGGTTGATTGAAAATAAGATGGATAACAGTAAGGTTAAAAGATGTTTTTCTGGCAAAGATCTCTTGCTCACTAGTAGGTTGATGTATGCAGGTTGGAAGCCTCTTTTGGGGGCTAATTGGTTTGGACTGAAAGACAACGTCTTCCTGTTTTACTTTCTTTATTAAGAATTCCCTGAGCTCTAGCTCCAAAGGGCTTGGCTCCAAAGAGGTTAAATTCCCTGTCCGTGAGGCATGGCCTAAGCCATTTGCCACTCTCAGCCTGAGATTGCACATTTCTGAAATGAGGGAAATCATATTTCTTAGGCTCAGTTTCCCTGTCTGAAGAATGGGATGGAGCAGTAGCTTGCTGTAGGCTGAGAGAAGGCTGTGCAGGATAACCCAGGCAGAGCCCTTAGCATGATGTGGGACCCGTGTCACTAACAGTGCCCTGCCTGCTCCTCCAGTGAGTGGGAGTCTAATTAAGTAAATGCCATATACTATGTTAGATTAGTGGTGGTAGGATTCACAGATCACTGGCTTGAACCAGATACAATCTAGCCCTTCCCATTCCTGCTCAAATCAGGGTTCCTCAACTCTAAGCTTAAGAGAAATTTGAAACCTGCCCAATTGACCTCTGTTACCAAATATCGCATCATGGAAATACATATATTTTACCATATTTGCTAGAAAATAAATGCTCTGGGGACCCGACCAGGGGAAATGCAAAATTCCAAGTGTCTTAATTATTTATCAGAGCATCTTTTTGTACACACTGCAGAAAAGTAGGGTCCATTTCTCAAAGTCTGCCTGAATTTACTAAATACAATTAATCATCACTAAGCCTTAAATGATATGTGAGATCATTATGATTGTTGAGAAAACATGATAAATTACTTCTTGCTACCACTTCTTAAATATTGGAATCTTGGAATTTACAGAAGAGTTTTGTATATATTGAATATTCTATCTCTAAAACAAATAGAAGCATCAATACGGAAATTGGAAGGAAGTGATTTTGCATTAAATTTAAAGCACATTGGTTCACATGGAGAACGGTGTCCACAGTAGAATTGAAAGTAAGCCAGTTATTTTTAACCTCAAAAAGTGAAGCACCTTGACTCTCTAGTCAAGAATTTTTAAGTAGAAAAGGGTCAGGACAGCTCCCAAATACTGCCTCTCCACTCACCTAAAATGCACGTGATGTGCTGGGACATTTCAGGCGGAGTCACCCTAAAAAAGGGTGTGGCTGTTTGATGCGTGTTCCTGCCTGAATCAGGACCTAGACACGACTGCAGGTCTGCTTTTCCTGTCAGCGCTACAGGCCATCTTCCCACTCCCCACACAGAAGACATGAAATTTCTGGGGTGTCTGGCAGATGGCATTTGCCTGTCATCAGGTCCGCTTCCCATCCAGGAGGCCATCTGGTTTCCAGACCTCTGCTTCCGTTGCCCCCCAAAACCTGTCTTCATTATTTGTACCACAGAGAGAGCTTCTTGTTTGGAGGATTTAGCATTCCTAATGACCACCGATTTCAGTGACTTCATAACTCTTCACCAGGGTGCATACTTTGTGAGTCCCTGCTGGGAATCCAGAGATGAGGAAGGACAATCCTCACCTCCAGACCAGAGTCCACTAAGGGCTGTAGAAGAAGGAAAGGAAGAACATGCCCAAAGAGTTCCGCTAGCCAGCCCGGAGCAGTGTGGATCTCAGTGATGTTCACTGAGTCCCTCAGTGCATTTTCAAACCAACTTCCAGGCATTATAAATGTGGGTGCACTTTACTGTGGGAGGACTTTGTTCCCCTAAAACCGTAGGTGGGTGTGTTGTAGTTGTCAAGGACTGGCAGGCCTTTTCCTGGGAACAGCCCTTCCAATTACCCACTTCATTAGTGAGGTGTCTCTCATGACCCACTCATGGGTCTCCATGTTCCTCTAGACAAGCAGAGGAAATAAGATCTTCCTGGAAACTTGTGTCTTGAGTAAAGTGAGACAAACATAAAAAAAATGGCAAAAATAAAAACGGCAAATTTTCACTTTGTAAGTTGTGTTCAGTAAAGCAATCTTCCTTCAATATATTTTTTATGATCTAATAATGGAGAGTTTCTGCTGCTTGCAGACACATAAGACAGAATTTGTACGACCAAACCTGGATGCATACCCTATGAAAAATGACATAGATCTTGGTGGAGGTGGACGTTGGTTTCCAAGAGCAGTGGAGCAGCTTGTATGAAATCAACCCTCCTCAAGAAAAATACTAAAACTAAATAAAATTTAAAAGGTATTTATTTGAAGTATCAGACATTAACCAAGGCATCTGGATATGGAGGGTCCAAAACTGCATGTGAAGAGAAGTACACTACTCTGAGGTCAGCATTCTCCACTCCTTTTCACTTGGGATAACATTGTATGCAGTGAGAGGCCAAGAAGTTAAGCAGAACCCAAGGCTGAGACATTTGGGGGTCTTGTAGGGCCGGGAAAATGAAAAGTGGAATTCAGGGCTTCTGACCCAGCAAGGGCTAGGATTCTGGGGCGGTGGGGATGATGGATTTCTCAGTTGCAATCCCAGAATGGGCAGGGAGCAGTCAGTCCAAGGGGCAGAGGACCAGACAAGAGTGGTGTGAGGAGGAAGAGTGTGGGTGGGCAGAACACTGAGTGGACCATCCAGTTCTGCCTGATGAAATTGACCAAGATCCTAGATACTGGGACACTTGCCAAGCAGAGGGCAGGGAAGGGATGGGGGAAATGAGTGAAGTCAGCATGAGGTGCTCCTGATACATGACCTCAGCATCTGTCCCATCTTCTTATCCCTTAAATGTGTTCATTGCTCTTCTATGTTCCCTCTCCCCCTGGATGATGAGAAACAAAATATACTGAGAGAGTAAAGGGTCGAACCGAATGAGACATTCCCTAGCAGGATGGCACTGAGATCCTGGTCACAGCGGATGTGAGGAAGCCCTTTTGACAAACTCCCAAGCCAGGGCTGAATGGGGGCACTGACCACATAGCTGGAAGGTAGTTCTAAGGACAAAGAAAAGTAGCTGAAGACATTCTGATCGAACTCACACAAAATCCAGGTGCTTCACGGGAAAGTAGGGCAAAGGGCATCACACTGTGGGGCTAAAGCCAGCAGACACAGTTTGGCTGTTCAGATGCTTCTAAATCCAATGCTGTCTGTTGGACAACTGCACTGTCTCCCTCGATAAGCCCATGGACCTTTGGGAATCCTTGTGAGGATCTAACACTCTTGCTCACCACCTGGTCCCTTCGTACTTGCCTGGGGCCCTGCCATATCTTTAGGACGCCAGGCTCTCAGTGCCTCTGGGGCCCTGCAAATAGATACCTGTCCCAGACAAGGAGGGAGACCAAAGCCTAGGGAGGAGACCCGCTGGCTGAGGCTATGAGAAGAAAGCCAGGGAAAGCACAGTAGATGGGGGCGAAGACAAAGACCAGGGGGAGAAGAGGAAGGAGGAAGACTTTGGAAGCCACGTGGCACAGAATAGAGAGGGGCTAGGAACTTTTTTACCCCTTTCTCCTAGCTCTAAGCAAATGAGAAGTCCTTAATGTCCTCCAGACTCCCAGGTCCTGATTTTATCTTAAAATGTGGTTTTTTTCCTTAATTTTGATTTTTAGAGTTTTTTTAAGTTTAACAGTAATTATCTATTTACAAATGCAGAAGTATTGTAAGAGAGCCCTCAGGAGCTGGGGACAATGGCAAAGTCAAATTTGATCTCTGAACCATGTAGCAAAAATTGGTCTGTGCCCTTTTGGGGGTGAAAACTTGGGGTCATCTTGATTCCTCCCTCCTCTGTCCCACAAAGCAAACAACACTGTGATGGTGAAGAACCCAGGTATCCAGAAAATCCTGGGAGAGAGGAACTGATGCATGAGATGATGTAGATATATAGGTGACTGCTTAAAAATAATGGGGGAGGCATGAATTCTTGTCTACAGTGGATGTCTTGTGAGATTGTGTGTGTGTGTGTGTGTGTGTGTGTGTGTGTGCAACCAAAAACAGCATGGCTCCATTGTGGGCATTGGATCAGTTTGTGGAAACCGTGAACTCTAGCCTGGAGGTCAGCTCAGTTTCTGGATATCAGAGGCTATGTTTGCTCCTTCTCAGAAGGGAGCTATAAAATGAAGTCATTCAATGCAAGCTCTGCATTTCACATATGAGGCATCTCAGGCCCACAGAAGTTATGCAGCTGGTCAAGGTTAGACGTGGTTTTGCATCCTGGTAATGTGTGTACTAGTTACAGTGTCCAGTACTCGGTCGTTCCACACATGGTCTGTAGCACATTATGTGTAACTAGGCCATTTGGTCCTCATGGCCACTCTGAAAGCCAGGCACTGTGAGGACATTAAAGATGGAGAGAGTTTCTACTTTCCCAAGTTATGAAGCTGCCGCTCAATGGGGCTGGGATTCTGCATCTGATGGTGGGCATCGAGCACCAGGCCTCCATGGGCAGCTTTCCTGTGGGCGGAGAAGGGCCGCCACTCTGGAACCACCTCATGTGGCCAGACGACGGGTAGGCCTCCCACTTCTCATGCATAGTACTAATTACTTTTGGACACCCACACTCATTAAAACGAAATCAAAGAATGTAATCAGGAGATCAACTGTCCAGAAAAAGAGCCACTTTTCACCTGGCGTACACAATCGAATATTGAAACCTACACAGCAGAAGGATCCATTATTAGTAAAATAACTACATTACACAAAATGCAATGATAATAAGCTCGGTGAACTTCGTGTTTATATGATTGTTATATGAATGCTTACTATTCATCAAGAGGAAAAGTATCTTCTTTAATTTTCTTATGAACACACTTACCTTCTTCCATGATACTGGCCCTAGGGTCACTGGCTTTGCTGTTTTCATGATGGCAGGGAAACAAACAGGGAAATTCAATGCTTCCATTAGTTGGCAGACCATTAATTTAACTTTAATCAATATGACTACTAAGAGTTCATTGAAAATTTATACTCTTGTTTCTATAATACTAAAGCATAATTAATTATAAAAACATTTAATAAACATGTTTCCTAAGTAGATATGTACATTAGGTGATTAAGATTTTCTGAGTAAGTTTTGGGATATGCACTGAGGAGTGATTATTTTTTTGAAAAATAAAACTGCAGTGAGGTTACAGAGTGATATAGATTTAAATATGTCCTTTCTGTTCCCTCCATTGGCTGTGTATGGGCCATTGTCTTTCTTGGGGTAAACTAGGGGAGAAAGATGTATCTGCTTTGTTGTTTTAATGACAATGAGCCCTCAAGGATCTGGGCAGAGCCCGTTTCATTAGGATGGACATGAAATTGCCACACTAGAGCATGGTCTGAGCACAGTAGAAAGCAATTGAATAATCTATTCAAAATCTAAATATGAATCATAATAAACACAGGATTTGTGCTTCCACCAAATCATATTAATCTTGGGAGTGTTTTATTTGTTCCAAGGTCATGTTTGCCAATCTTGCAGAGGTTTTAGAGTTACAATGTAAATTCTAAACAGAGAAAATAATTGTCTGAGTGACTCATTTTATTGCCAAGAACTGGTGTGCTTTCATATTAGACTAGTGTACACAGCCATAAATCCATCTGGAAATGTGGAGGACAGCTTCGTTTGAGTACCCATGACTTCCCTTTGTAAAAATTACACCATTTTTCATTGGTTCCTATATAAACCCTATAAATGAGAGAGTTATTATAAAGTACGACCTAGAAGGTTAAAAAAAATGGAGGTTCCAGTGTCTGAGATATACATAGAAAGTCAGTGGTAAAGCTGGTGATAAGGCCCCATTTCCCAAGACTTGGGACAATTACTGTGTTGGCAAAGAGATTTCCATGGCTGTCTTGGGCACCCACCCAGCATTGAGGCAATTGGCAAATTAAACCTAAAATCAGAGCACATGATTCTCAGATGCATGTTAGTAAATCAGTTATACCTTTTGTAATCTCTAAAGCAACCATTAAGAAAATAACTAAAAAATACAGTAAAAAAACTTAAGAATAAAATTCAAGTGGTACACTAAAAATAGTTATTTACAGTAATAGAAAATAGTCAAAGAGGACAAAGGAACAACAAGACAGGAGAATAAAGAAAACATAGCAAAACACAGCATCTGCAAAGCCAGCCACACCAATAATTACATTAAATGTGGGTGGTCTAACCACCACAACATAAAGACAAGAATTATCAGACTAGCTATAAAAGTGATATCATATATATATGCTGTCTATAAGACACATGCATAGACTCAAAGATACAAATAGTTTGAAAGTAGAAGACGGTAGTAGATGTACCCTACAAATAGTTATCCTAAAAGCTGGCTCTGTTAATATCAGAGAAAAAGGACTTCAAGATGAGAAAAATCATTAGATAAAAAGAGAGTGAAAATGAGGAAGGCTTAACAATGATAAATTTATATGTACCTAGCAACAGAGCCTGCAAATATATAAAATGAAAAGTGTTCACAACCTACTCTCAATGATTCAAAGAACAGACAGAAAATTAGGAAGAATGAAGAGTTGAACAATATTATTGACCAACTCACTCTAATGACTGAGAACATTATAGTGTTTTCACTATCCATATGAGTGAAAACAGCATAGAACAGGTTATTCAATGACTGCTGAATATATATATTTAGGACCCCCTGTTCATCATCCAAGAAAACTTGTAAATGAGAAAAGTTTAAAAGCCTGATATTTAAAAGTATTAGAATCATAGAAAGAATGTTCATTGAGCACAATGAAACCAAATTAGAAATCAACCATGGGGGATTTATAAATCCCCATATACTTGGACATTTAAAAACACACTTCTAAGTAAACCATGGGTCAAAGAAGGCATAAAGAAGAAAATCGGAAAGTAGGTTGAAACTGAAGGAATAGAAAAATACAATGCAGCCAAAGTAAGGAGATGCACGTTGAATGCTGATATGAGAAGAGAAATGTCTCAAGTGCATAAGCTTCCATTTTAAAGAAGTAGAAGAAAAAAGCTGACCCAAAGTAAAGTTAAAAAAATAAAATGATTAATATCAAGCAGAAGTCAAATAAAGAAATAATAGAAAAATAATAGAGAAAAGCAATAAAACTAAAAGTTGCTTTCTTGAAAATATCAACAACTTTGACAAATCTTTATATAAGCTATAAATACATAAAATTGAGAAGACAAAAAAATACAAGAATCAGGAATGCAATAGGGTCATTACTACCTAGTCTACATAAAATTTAAGTATTATAAGATATTTTGGCCACTATTTTACCAATAAATTTGACAGCTTAGATTAAATGATCAAATTTTTTTGAAAACCAAAGATTACTAAATCATACTCAAGACAAAGTAGAAAATGTGAACAATTCACAGTTAAGGAATATGTGTTGATAACTAAAAATCTTCCCATGGGGCTCCTGGGTGGCTCAGTGGGTTAAGCATCTGCCTTCGGCCCAGGTCACGATCACGGGGGATTGAGCCCCACATTGGGCTCCCGGCTTCTGCCACTCTCTCTCTACTCAATTTCTCTCTCTCAAAGCCATAAAATCTTTAAAAAAAAATCTTCCCACAAAGACAAGTCCAAACCATTGGGATTTCACCAGGAAATTCTGCAAGTATTTAGAGAAGAAATAATTTTAATACTTTACAAACACTCTGAAAGATAGAGAAAAAGGGGATAAATACTTCTAACTCATTCTATGAAGCCAGTATTACCCTAATATCACATACACAAAGATACTGCAAGAAAGCAACAACAAAACCAATCTACAGACCAACATTCCTCACAAATGCACAATCCTTTGTTCATTTGAAAACTGGTTATATGTCATGAACAAGTCGAACTTGCCCTCTTTAGTTTAGGGTTACATCTGAAAACCCACTAGTTTAATGTCCCATAATAATAGAAGAAAGAGAAAAAAATCATGTCATTTCAATAAAAATTTAAAAAACACCTAACCATATCCCAGAACCAATTTTTTAAGATTTTATTTATTTATTTGACAGAGAGAGACACAGTGATAAAGGCAGCACAGGCAGAGGGAGAGGGAGAAGCAGGCCTCATGCTGAGCAGGGAACCCCATGCAGGGCTCGATCCCTGGACCCTGGGATTATGACCTGAGCCAAAGGCAGAGGTTTAATGCACCTAAGCCAAAGGCAGAGGCTTAAAGCCACCCAGGCATCCCCCAGAACCAATTATTTAAAAAAAAGGTTTGCAATACACTAGAGATAGAAGGGAACTTCTTCAACTTGATTTACAGAATATACAAAAACCTATAGTTAAATCTTACTTAGTTGTGAACTAGTGAATTACTTTTCCCTAAAATTGAGCATAAGGTGAGAATGACTGGTTTTGCCACTTATGTTAAACATGTACTGGGGATTTTAAATAATGCACTACAGGGGAATAATAAATAAATTAAAATCACATAAAGTGGAAGGGAAAAAATGAAAGTGTCTTTATTTTTGGTTTACATGGCTCTGTAAATAGAAAATCCCAAGGAGGGACATCTGGGTGGCTCAGTTGGTTACGCAGCTGCCTTCGGCTCAGGTCATGATCCCAGCATCCAGGGATCAAGTCCCACATCGGGCTCCTTCCTTGGCTGGGAGCCTGCTTCTCCCTCTGCCTCTGCCTGCCACTCTGTCTGCCTGTGCTTGCTCGCTCTCTCTCTCTGACAAATAAATAAATAAAAATCTTAAAAAAAAAAAAAAAAGAAAATGCCAAGGAGTTTACAAAACACTTCTAGAACTAATAAAATTATCCTGGTCACAAGATATAAAATTAATATAAAAGCAACAAACAATTGAAGTGTAAAATTATGATATATTATTTATAATAGCTTCAAATAGAATAATTAGGAATAAATATAATAAAAGAAATGAAAGATGTATACATTTAAAACAAAAACATTGTAAAAAAGATCTAAATAATAGACATTTCAGGTTCATAAATTGGAAGATTCAATATTGTCCCTGTGGCAGTAACCACTAAATTAATCCTTAAAGTCCATGCGATCACTGTGTAAGTCCCATCAGGTCTATTGTAAGAACTTATACGCTACTCCTAACATTGATCTGCAGGTGCAGAGAACTTAGGGTAGCCAAACCAATTTCAGAAAAGAATAAAATTGAGGGAATTATATTCCTCCTTTTTCTTTGGAGATTAGTCAATTCTTTGACTTATCAGCCAGTTTTTGAGGGTGAAAATAAGCTGACCTGAGGTGTCATTAACCTTGAGTGTTGTGCCATCCACCATTTTCCTGATTTTCTATTGGGCTGTTTTAGGCTGATGAAGTGTCCCCTGACCACTGCTGAGTAAGAACAGGGTTAAAAGTGACCAAGTTATGAAACCCTTTTGAGTCTTAGATTTAGTCCGCAGTTAGTGGGGTCCACTAGTAGTGGCTCCCATTTTGGGGGGGTGTCCTTGTTTTTGGCTCGTTTGATGTGACATGCCTGAATCCAGGCCCTGATGCCTTCTAATTTTACTGCCGTGAGGGTGGTCAGGATGACA
The DNA here is from genome assembly GCA_004024625.1 of Mellivora capensis. Classification (NCBI taxonomy): domain Eukaryota; kingdom Metazoa; phylum Chordata; class Mammalia; order Carnivora; family Mustelidae; genus Mellivora; species Mellivora capensis. The sequence continues at coordinate 20,749 of PISX010012020.1, forward strand.
GTGAATGGTTCCTTTCAGCTAGGCTCCAAGTTTTCCATTTGGTGGCGACGTATCCAAACCAAGTCTCCGGGTTGGTAAGGATGTGGTTTTATTTCTGTCTCTGTCTCAGTGTAGGCAGCTCAGATCCCTGCGTGGGCTCTTTTTAGATAGACTGTAGCACCTGCAGTGACTGGAGTACAAACTGATTAGTCATTTCCATTAGGGCAACCTCTTGTAGCCATGGGAAGAGTGGAGGGGGTCTCCCAAACATTATTTTAAATGGGGTAACCTTTTTTAAGTAGGGTGTATATCGTGCCCTAAGGAGGGAGAAGGGAAGAAGGTTCACCCCTCCATCGCCAGTCTCTAGAATTAAATTTGTTAAGGTCTCTTTAAGAGTCTGGTTCATTTTTTATTTGTCCAGAGTTCTGGGGCCAGTAGGCACAGTGTGGTTTTCAATTATTGCCCATGGCCTTGGCCAATGCCTCTGAGACTGAACTCACAAATGCAGGTCTGTTGTTTGATCCAATTATGAGAAGCAACCCAAACCTAGGAATTATTGTTTTCTAATAGCTTTTTTGGCTACTATTTGTGTCATCTCATGTTTGGCAGAAAAAGTCTCTACCCAGCCTGAAAAGGCATTCACAAAAACTAACATATACTTGTGTCCATATTTTCCTGGTTTCATCTCTGTAAAATTCATTTCCCAATAAATTCCTGGTTCCTTACTTCTTTCTCTTTTTCCTCCTCCCATTCTAGTTCCTCTCACATTGACCACCTGACATTGAGCACATCTACCAACCACATCCTGAGCCATACGCCCTAATTTAGAAACCTGGAACTGCTTATCCATAAGCTCCTTAAGCTTGTGTGTCCCCAAATGAGTGTCCTGATGCATTTGGCTTACTAATTTTTTTCCTAGTCTTCAAGGAAGAATTAACTTTCCTGTTCTAGTCTTAGCCCAATCCCCTTCATAGTCTAATTTAGTCCCATTCTGTAAATATACTTGCATCCTTGACCAGGAGGGCCATGGAAGCAATTATGTGGAAGCAAGGGGGGGAACCCAGCCACTACTGGATCTAGTTTTTTTGCTAAGATAGGCTACTGGCCTTTGTTAAGGCCTCAGAGTCGGAGTTAAAACTCCTTTGGCCATCCCTGCCTTTTCATCCACATACAAGTGGAAGGGCTTGGTAACATTTGGGATGGCCAATGCTGGGGCACTTAGTAAGGCTGTTTGTAATTCCCAAAATGCTCCTTCTGTCTCAGCTTTCCACTTTACCATAGTGAATCCTCCCTTAGTTTGTAGAGAGGTCAGGCAGTCTCCACAAACCGCGGTATCCACAGCCTACAGTAGCCCACTGTTCCAAGAAACTCCCTCACTTATTGGGACATGGTGGAGCTGGGGTATTGGATGATCACCTGTTTTCTGGACTCAGACAGTGAACGTACTCCTTCATGGAGATCAAAGCCAAAATAAGTGGTGTGGCTCTGACAAAGCTTTGCTTTTGTTGTTGACACCCAATACTCTTTCTCCTGCAGAGTCTGTAAGAGAGCTCTTATCCCCCACAAGCATGACTCAGTCCTCCGCGGCTATGTCTGCTATTCCCACTAAATCAGTCAGATTCTTCCTTCAAATCCTTCAATTTTCTGAAGTTCCCTCCTTATATTTGGGGCTGACTGACTGGCAAAGGCAAGATCGTCTAAATGATCTGTTGTGCAATTTCTCTGAAGTTTACCTTAAGTTGTCTAGTTTAAGTAAACAAACATTTAAAGACAACAAAATCTAGAACTTAATATCCACAAAGGTGTGTTACTGAAACATAATTTTTCTTTCTAGAATAACCCTCATTTCCAGAGATAGCCAAATCAGGACTAATTTATTTGACTTTTTTATACCAGTGTCTTTTTAGTTTACATAATAGTCAACATATTTCATAGTTTCCTTTTAAACCTATAAAACAAGGCAAATAAAAGTTACTTTCCCCAAGCCTTCTATGACTTACTATATACCCTCTAGTTTAGTTTTTATCTCCTTTTATGTTCTAGTGCAACCAGGCATTTTTACTTTAAGACAAAACTACTTACTTTCTTAGGCCCTCTTTTTGTGTGTGTACAGTTTTTTCTAAACTTACTATCAGTTAACTGCCCTTTCTCTGGTTTTTCAAACAACATTAAAACTTTTAATAAAAACCTTACAGCATTTTTCTTTTGGTAGTCCATCCTGACCATACCTAAAGTTTTTTTTTTTTTTTTTGGAAGATTTCCCTTCACAAACCTTTTACAACTTTCTTTTGCATCCAGGTTTTGTCCCAAGCCATTTCTTTAAACACCTATCTCATTTAAGACAAAATTACCTTTTATCTTTAACAAAATGTATTCCCATTCCTTATCTTTATTATGTATCTCCCAATTTTTTTACATATAGGGTTATTTCCCTTACTTTCATCAGTCTTAGTTACAGTTAGCAGAATTTTCTATTTTTAAAAAACACTTCAGTCTCTAGTGATGGTAAAGTATTAACCAATTGTGAACAGTTACAACAGAATTCTGTAGATGGCAAATTTATGAATAAGTTCAGCACAAAACATGTTTACCAACAGATTTAAATATTCTTAGTTTCTTTTCAGTAAGAAGTCAAAAGCACAAACCTACATCCAGTACTCGCTTTAGCATTTTATCCCATTTGATTAAGACCTAGATGTTCATTATTTAAATTCATTTTTCATCCAACCAAAACTTTAAAGTTTCAGGTTACCAAAGACTTTGAAAGCTATTTTAACAATTAACCATTAAAACTTTGAGACAGACAATTAACCATCAGTTCAGTTATTTCTTTGCTAACAGATTTTAACAAATAACATGAGCTTATTTGACCTTTAGTGAACTTTGAAGTTTCATGTTTATTGCTGTAACTTTAAAGACATGTCTATCTTAATTAAACCAACAAACTTAACTTAGTTCAAATACTGGTTTACGTTTCACCTGGACCCACTCCACTTTTAATGTTTACCTGAGGAATGGGTGGGAAGATCTTGAGTGGGGGGTGTTAGGTCCAGGGGCTGCTCTTCTTGCTCCTTGACAGTGAAGAGGGAAGGAGCCATGGTGCATGAAGCACCAAGGACGGTCTAGAGGCCAGTTATGCAGGCGCACCCAAGTTGGTGCAGAAACAGAAGGGGGAGGGCTGCCAGAAGGCAGAGAAAGGATTCCCAGTTTTAGAGAGTTTTCCTGGGTAAACCTTGTCACCCAACTGGCTGGTTTTATCTTGAAAATCCTTGAAATGCTGGAGAACAGGACTTAGGGATGTCATAGGTTCCTTACTCTCCACTTGCCCCATTTCTTCAAACACAACAAACAACACAACAGACAACAAAAAGACAATACAAAGACCACCGCAGACCAGACCCAGCAGCCCTTCCTCAAACAGATATAAAGTCTAAGGGTGTGCAAGATATAATCCCAACTTAAAAATACAACCTGTCGCTGGTGGGGATTTTCTTGGTCCCCTGACTGCCTAGGGGGACTTGAATCCCCTGGCAGGTCCCCTGATGACCTATGGGGATTAGAACCCCCTGGCAATCTCCCAGTGGAGGGATGGGGCATCCCTGCATCCACTGCAACCCTGGGAAGCAATGCTGCATCCAGCTTCTTCCTGGTGGGCTATACCCTGGAGCTCCACAACCAGACAGACAGACTAGATCCTGCAGAATAAAAATCTCAAGATCTTACCTCCAGAGGCTTTTCCCAGAAATTCTGATGCTGACTCAGTTCTCATCCTTTAATCGCAGATGAGTCCCCAGAATGTTTGGGGTCCGTTATCAAAGGAATGAGACTGAGACAAAGTGAAAATTATGCAAAGCCTTATTCTATGCCACGCATTAGAAATTAGATTGACTGGCCAGGGGAACAAGATTGAGACAAAGTGAAAGTTATGTAGAGCTTTCTTCTATGCCAAGCATTAGAAGTCAGACTGACTGGCCAGGGCCGCCTCTGAAGAAAGCGACTCCCTCCTGATCTCACAGGCTGGTTTTATAGGGCATAACCGCAGACCCAAGGTATGTGGTTTCTATTGTTAAGGCGTTTACAACCGCAGACCCAAGGTATGTGGCTTCTATTGTTAAGGCTTTTACTCCCAGAACAGATACCCAGAACCATACCAGACCTACTCGGGCATTTACTCCTGGAATGAAGTCCGTGGATGTAAACAACAATATGGCTACCTAGGCCATATGGAGTTGCTCTGGCTAAGCAGGCCCTAACAGGTTTTAACCTTAAATTGGCCCTAACAAAACCAAGAAGGGATGCTCAACTGACTGAGCCCCAGGTGCCTCAGTCTCCTCCCTTCCTTCCAATGGAGAGTTGCTCATGTAATAAATACTAGTAGGTTGTTTTAAAAAATCACCTTATCAGAAAGGAATGGAATGCATTTAAGGAGAGTAATGTGCACTTCCAAATGCAGAGCTTTCCATCCCCAGCTCCCCTCCTCTTTACCCTGCTGGTGGCTTCGTTCTCTTAGTCCCCATCCATTTGGGGTACTATTCGGAATCACACACTAATTCTCTACGCCCACCCTCTGACTAAAGGACCACATTCGTGGATCTCTCTTTGCACATAGAACCATGCCTGCAATGCAAAAGTAGCTCAGTGTCTTCACGTGTGTTCCGTGGTGATGGCTGAATGACATCTGACACAAACATGTGAGCTCCACTCTCAGGACTGGCTCCAGTCCCCTGTACCTGTTACCTTCTCGTGAGCCATAGTGTGAATAAAATCTGGACATGTGGTGCCAGGCTGCCCAGATCCCCACCTTAAAATCTTAGAGTTGCCCCGGGGAGGGATGGAGTCAAAAGGGTAGAGCCTCAGGCAAGTGTGGTTATTAACTTTTCCTTTCTGATAAGGTGATTTTTTAAAACAACATACTAGGGACACAGGCAGGTGTGGTTATTCACTTTTCCTTTCTGATAAGGTGATTTTTTAAAACAACCTACTAGTATTTATCACATGAGCAACTCTCTAGAGCTCATGCCTTGGGAAAGAGTCTGGATAGTTTGAACATTACATCTTCTAGTTTAATGCTTTAAAATTACCTCAGAGTTTTTTTTTTCTTTTTTTTTTTTTGCATTTTTAATTTTTTTTTAATTTCTTTTCAGCGTAACAGAGTTCATAGTTTTACACCACACCCAGTGCTCCATGCAATGCGTGCCCTCCACAATACCCACCACCTGGCTCCCCCAACCTCCCACCCCCTCAGAGTTTTAAAATTGAACTATACTCTCTTTAAAACAAACAAACAAACAAACAAACAAAAAACCTTTGCTGATTTGAATAAAAAATATCTTATCAGGAAATTTCCTTTTTTTCTTTACATTTTCTATACCAGATGATGGCCACCTAAAAAGATTAGCATTTGATTAGAAAGTTATGCATCATGTTTAGTGCCTCTCACACTTCTTAAGAGAGTGAAGGGACTATCTACCTACTTTAATAAATGAAGCAAAAAATTGAAATGGAAAAACAGAACTTGAGAGGTCAAAGGGAACTTTGTGACCCTCCTCACTCACTTGGGAGGTGAGACACCAAAGATCATGATGATGCAGACTACTGAGCTAGAATTTAGATCCTCTGGTGATTTCCTTTCCTGTCCATGTGCCCAGGGGCTGGGGGGCAATTGTGGGAGCAGCGAGGTTGTACAGAGCAGAGCAGAAATGCCTTTGTCTATTTTCTATAAAATGTTTCTGTGCATGATTTCACCTTAAGAAGGTTTTCCACCTAACAAGTTACACTTGATTGTTCAAAGCCATAATGTTTTGAAATCAAGGCAAAACTCAATTATTGGCATAATGTACATAGAAAAGTATGCATGGCTTGTGGATCTAGAAAGGAGACTTTACACCATTCCATGAAAAACTCAGGAGATAACTCAGGTTTCAGTGCAATTCTTGAAGAATAAACACTGGAAAAGTTTGATCCTGTCCATCCTGATTGGGTTCTCCTGGTTGGCGAACCATGTACCAACACAGAGACTGCCGTAGGAGAGAACCTGCTTCCTCACTAGCTCAGGCCAAGCCATTTCCCTCAACCAGAAGCACGCTTCAGCTTTGCTCAGGTTCTTGGAATATGCCTTCTGTCTCGCATTGTGAGTCATGAACTGGATCAGGAGAATAAGTGAGAGAACCCAACAGATGATCAAGTCAGCTTCCTGAATCACTCAGAAGCAAAACTTCTTCAGATTTCCCTAACAGGAGATTTTTAGACTTTTCTTCTGGTTGATCCTTTCTTCTTTCCCTCCCTCTCTCCCTTTCATTTTTCCTTCCTTCCTCCCTTCCTTTCAATGGAATGCATGAATTCTCTTTCTTTCTTGATGCTTTTATTCCTGCCTAAATAGAGAAAATTTTCATGGTGCCTGTGCAGAAGTGTTTTATTATCACTTAACAAATCCTTCAAGAGGTCTGAAATGGGCAGATGGGGAGGGAAGGCAATGCTATCGACTTTAGTGGTTGGAATGCATATGGAGAGGAAAATGATGCTGGAAGCTATGGAAATTTGGGTGATCCACTTTTACATATTAGTGAGGCACTGAGCACACATTAAACCTCCCACAGTCTTAGAAACTTTACTAATGTTGGTTAGTAACTTCCCAGGTGGTGAGGGGGACCCACCTTCCCATATTAAGAGACTGTCCTTTACAGGTATCTGAAAGAACCTTAAATAATGTAGGCAAAGTAAACCCATTTGGTAAGTGCCACAGCCCTCCCCAGAAAGTCTGCCATGTGCTGGGACAGATGGCCCAGCCTGAACAGTAGACATCACACAGCCATCGCACAGAAGGGACAAAGGTTGCCACCAGAAGCAGCCCACACTCTGAGTTAATGCTGCTTTCCTGGAGCCATAATGGTCCTGCAATGGCATTTTCCCAGTAGGTTGTGGGGGCCTCAGTGGAGACTTCCCTCCCAGGCTGGTTCCCTTTGCAGTTGGTAAGGTACTGCTTTTCCTTTGAACGTGTCATTACTATGGGAAAAGTCAAGTAGAAACTGCTCTCGGCAAAGGCAGCTTGATTGGAAAATCAGAACCCAGGAAACACAGAGGTGACATAGGAACAGAACGGGGTGCCAACTAGCATTTTCTTCACGGGGCCCTGGGGGCACAGGACCTCCGAAGGGACGCCAGGTCCTGCCTTCCCCAGAGGGGTGGGCCCATGTTGCCATAGGAGGACAGCCCAGCACACTTTGCTGTGGGGTGCTGACTGCTTCTCCCAGGGCAAGTCCTGTAGGAGGGAGGGAGGGGCTCTGCTCACAAGCCTCCTCGGTCTCCTTCCCCAGGGTGAGGTCTATCTTAAGAGCTGCTGAGAGCCTCCCGTTGATGCCAGAGGACTTCAGAGGAGCACTAAGAACCCCCGTGGAGGTCCAAGTCACGCACCAGGAGAGACGGCCAACACCTAGCGCGAGGCTCCTGCTCCCAAGGCCGCACCTACCGGGGACACCCCAGCTCCCCTTTGAGCTCCTATTTGAAAAACCTCACAACTTTGAAGGACTGTACTTTATTTTTCTAGTCAACACCTGAATATAGACCCCTGAGGCCCCTCACTTAGAACCTTTACTTAAAGCTTACAAGAGCGGGGGCGCCTGTGTGGCTCAGTCAGTTAAGCATCAGCCTTTGGCTCCGGTAATGATCCCGGGGCCCTGGGATCAAGCCCCACATGGGGCTTTCTGCTCAGTAGGGAGTCTGCTTCTCCCTCTTCCTGCCCCCCCCCACCTCTTGTGCTCGCTGTCTCTCTCTGACAAATAAAGAAAGAGTAATTTTCAAGATTAAATCTTTCCGTGTTTCCTTGAGATAGAAATGTGTGTACCTCCCATAATCCAGGAGTTTCCTTCTCAAAGACCTGAAAGCCTTTCCTCTGAAATAAACCATCAGGAAGGCTGGGGTCCAGGTCTCCCAGTCTCTGAGAGGATAGAATTGTAACTTTTGTAGCTACCCACTAGCAGACTCGACTGGCTCAGTGGCCTTTATATTGAAGGACCCAACCCTCCTTCATGGTTTTGTATGATTTTCACTCTCCTGACTCTATCTGACCTCGTGCTCACTCTGTCTCCTTCCTCCCTCACCCCCAGTCACTCTGGGCAAGTGGGCACAGAGCCCAGCTCTTCCCTCAGCTGCCTGTAGCTACTGAAGCAAAAGCTGCCCATGACCAGGGCGGCCTCCAGGGACACTTCTCATCCCAGAGTCACCTGTGATGGTTCTGAAACATTTCTGATGTTCTAAGACTCAGCTCAAAACCAGGGAAAGTAGCAGACACGCCTGATGAATGTCTCTGCAGTTCTAAAAACAAAACAAAACAAAAAAACAAAACAAAACAAAATAAAAGAAAGGAGTTATGTTTCCTAAGCTTAAAATAGTCCAAATACACACTGATATTCCAAACTGACAAATTCTTAACAACTGATTTCATTAATTCCGTTCTCTCCTCAGCAGGAACCATGCTGTCTCACTGCTACACACTGACAGCCATGGACAGGGGCTGAACTGACGTGATCTAAATTGATCTGAAGATTTCATCTTATAAAATATTTACACTTTTTGAAAATCATAAAACCACAAATAAAGCATCCAAAGTTTTCTTGAATTTAATGAGAGTGTCGTATTTCAAAGTGTCATATTTCAAAGCTGAACGTTTCCCTGGTTTTGCTGGGCATAGGGGAATAGCGAAGTCTTTCTTCAGCTTTCCCTCTTCATGCAGGAACGTAGAAGGAATTCTAGGATGCTGATCAGTCAGTGTTCTGATTGTTCACACACAGGGAGGGCTCCTACTGGCTGCTATTTTATTTAAGGAGTTAAATTGATTTGCAAGTTACAAGCGAGACCTCTTATATCCAGACAAATATATTTGCATTAATTTTAAGAATGAGGTCACTTTCCCTAATGGGGATACAAATGTTGTTGTCCTAAGCAAATGGAAGAAATTCAGGAAGTTGAAATTATTTGCACAAAGTTGTAGGGCAGGAGACTGAATCCAGACACTGCTGGCTACCTGTCCCAGGGCTGGGAGCCTGCTAGAGCACACCTGTTCAGGATTTCAGTGTGTGGTGCCAACAAACCGTGTGTGTGTATGTGTGTGTGTATGTGCACTTGCTCATGTGCTTGGCCTCCCCTTTCCTTTTGTCATTGATTTCTTTTTTTTATGAGGCTCCAAGATGATGGGAGAATTTTAGCTGCTCTGATCAGGTAGAGAAAAGGCCAGCAGCTGTGGCTCACTACCGCAGTCACTCACCTGTGGACCAGGTCATCTGGCACTGGCAGGCCTTGCGTGGACCCAGCTGCTGGGCTGCACCATGGTCTGTGTAGCAAAAGTTTTAGCTTATTATGTGTGGTTCACAAGAGGGCCATGTAGATTTTGCCTCATGTTTTATGACCGAAAGAATGAGAGGATGTTTGGGGAAATTTAAAACCAACAACAGGGTGCATGGGTATTTCTGTAAGACTCCTTGGGTGCCTCCAACTGGTCTGCACACCAGCCAGTGATCCTCCAAGATCCAAGAATGAATTCCGAGTGCTCACAAAGTTCAGGCATATTGGTGAGACAAGTCCCACTAAAATAGGACAGAAATAGTACAATGCAGGTGTGGCTTCTTTTGGAAAGATCAAGGAGCAACTGGATTTGTTACACGGATGAGGAAGGGTACTCGTCAGTAAATGGGGAGCAAATATTCACCTGCCTTGAGTTCGGTTCAGAAAAGAGGCCTGAGTCAAATCTCCACGGGTGGAAAGATGGTCAACCCTCAAGAGCCCTACCCCTCCTGTGCCATGCCTGGCCTGGCACAGCATCTAGAAGCAGAGGACACATGGCTGTCAGTTTGTGGCTTCAAGCTAGCCTGGCAGAAAGGCAGGATTTGAGTAGAACAGGAAAGGATGAGTCAAATTTAAATAAAAAGGGAACCAGTCCTTCTCTCTATAGGGTGTGGTGCAGATGAGGGTGAGGAGGACACATTTTAAGGTAGAATCAGGTTAGTGATTAATGAGAATAAAATCCATCAGGCTTAGTTTGTGACCTCTGCCTGAATTTGGAGCCTTTCCTATGGGTTATGCCTCCTCTTCTCATGGGCTTCAGGGTGCCTGGCACAGCACATGGCCTCTGCTCTCAATATGGACTTGCCCTTGTAAGAATGACCAAGCTTGGCACAGGTGGGCCCCTCGTCCTCACTGTGGAATAAGCATTGTCACTCCGTGACAACTTAATATTAATGGACTTGAAGAGAAGGAAAATCGGACAGCAGAGAATGGAGATTTCTTTTTTTTAAAGATTTTATTTATTTTTATTTGTGTGGTGTGTGTGTGTGTGTGTGTGTGTGTGCGTTTGTGTGTGTGTGAGAGAGAGAGAGAGAGAGAGAGAGAGAATGAGCAGTGGGGAGGAGCAGGGGTGAGAGAGAGAGAGAGAGAGAATCAGACTGCCTGATGAGCAGGGAGACCAAAGCAGGGCTGGATCCCAGAACCTGAAGATCATGACCTGAGCTGAAGGCAGACACCCAACCCACTGAGCCACCTGGGGAAGCAAAATGGGAATTTGTTTTTTTTTTTTAAAGATTTTATTTATTTATTTGACAGAGAGAGATCACAAGTAGGCAGAGAGGCAGGCAGAGTGAGAGGGGGGAAGCAGGCTCTCCACTGAGCAGAGAGCCTGATGTGGGGCTCGATCCCAAGACCCTGGGATCATGACCTGAGCTGAAGGCAGAGGCTTTAATCCACTGAGCCACCCAGGCACCCTGGGAATTTCTTAAAATATGTATGTTTTGAGGAGAGTTTTCTATTTAAATTTTTCATATTTTTTCTTCCCAATTAACTAAACAAAAAGCCAGACTGAACCCACGTTTTCTTATCTTTCTGACTCATAGGTTAGCTGAGATGTAGCCCGTCCACAGCAGGTCCAGGCCACAGACTGACCGGGCCCCTACTAAGGATACAGTCACTTCAGCATATGCCAAATAGCCCTAGATAATCTAGGGAAAGATGCCTAAAAATGACAAAACAAATCTAGTAACTAGTGTGTGGGATGTAGTCCTTGATTTTATTTTTATATCTAATTAATGTGGGTTTAAAAAATTTCTGTTTGAAATTCTGGCTTTTCAGTGATACAGAAATAATTAAGGAACATTATTCCCTTGATCCTGAGATGTCCCATTTTTCGAACATTGAAACCCTCTTTTCCCAAACTGGACTCCTGCTATGGATACCTCAGTAACTGCGTGGCCCCTTGGGGTGTGGGAAGAACTTCCCAGACCCCATTTCAATATATCACACTCCAAGTTCTGGTTTTCCCAGGCATAAGGAATTGAGAGTTTTATCATGCCCTTTTCTTTCTGCCAGGCACAATTTATCCTTTATTATAAAATATCTTGGTGTCCTGGAATGAAAAACCCTTGGTCCCACAGGAGCCAGACCAGCTTATGCTTTAGGAAGGATGTTCGGCAGAGCTGAGTTCTGCGTGTTAGGGCTTGTAGGATCTAAGTGAATGAACTAAGGCAGATATTCCCCAGAACTCCTCCTCCTGGCGGGGCACCAGGGGTTGAGGGGCACAACCAACAGTGACAGTGTTCCATGGCGGCCATTCCAATGTAGGAGCTCCTGGATAGAAACTGGACCCTCTCCCTCCTACCCACCTTTCCCCCCTTACATACAGAACTTTCATCTAAACTATTTAGTCCAAAATTCTGTCTGAGTTTCTTACAGACAGAAGCCCTGAGGATCACCCTTCCGCAATAGCAACTCTTTTTTGAACCTGGGGATAACATCTTTCTCTGATGCAGATGCCCCATCCCTCTCTCATTACCCTGCTTCTATTCTTATGGGCTCTGTTGCCATGTAGCTTTCTTGAGAGCCTATGGACTCCTTTGGCTTAATTTTTGCTGATTATTCCAGTCATATTTGTCTTCAGGAAACCATAACAGAAAATACACCAGAGAAAGTAGAGCCTATCATACCTGAGGAGAAAATGATCATCGTAAGTGGGACAGGATTTGTTTTCATCTTAGAATGAATTTGAGCCGGGGGGAGGGGCTTGTTTCCAATTGTTCCCTAATAACAGAACAGAATTTCCATTATGATTTACTCTTTTTCTTTCAGCTATGTAAATGGCTTTATCAAGATTATCATACCAAGTACGACATTACTTGGAGGGTATTACAGCTTCCACAACCCCTTGTCTGAAGCCTGGGCTTTCCTGAGTGAGAGTGATGCATTGCTGCATTGTGGGGAGAAATCATTACAGGGTTATTATTACAGGATGGCTGGCAGGTTTTTTTTTAAAGATTTTATTTATTTATTTGACAGACAGAGATCACAGTAGGCAGAGAGGCAGGCAGAGAGCGAGAGAGGTAGAAGCAGGCTCCTTGCTGAGCAGAAAGCCTGATGTGGGGCTCGATCCCAGGACCCTGGGATCATGACCTGAGCTGAAGGCAGAGGCTTTAACCCACTGAGCCACCCAGGAGCCTGGCAGTTTGTTTTAAATTTTACCTTCACTTATTCCTTCTTCAAAGCTCTTTCTTCCTCTCTAAAAGACTTTTTTGGTAACATTTTTTGGCAACCAATTCCTTCAACTGTTGTTTGTCTGGCAAACCATATATCGCTCACTCCTGAAGGACGATTTCACAGGCACAAGATTCAAGTGTTGTGTTCTTCTCACCCTCTCAGCACTAAATATTGCGCTCCACTCTCTTCTTGTTTGCCTGCCTTCTGAGGAGATGTAGGATGTAATCCTTACCTGGTTTCTCTCTAGATAAGGTGTTGTCTTCCTCTGGCTTTGTTCTGGATTTTTTTTTTTTCATCTTTGATTTTCTGTAATTGAAAATGATGTACCTCAGTGTCATTTTTGTTTGTTTTTTCATTTACCATGCTTGCCGTTTTTAGAGTTTCCCCCATCTGCGGTTGGTGTCTGACATTAATTTGGGGGAAATTCTCAGTCCTTATTGATTCAGATGCTTCTGCTCCTTTCTCTTTTTCTTCTTCTGGTATTTGCATTGAGTTACAACTTTTAGAGTTGTCCCAAAGTCCCTGGATATTCTGTTGTGCTTTTTTCCCCCAGTTGTTGTTCTCCTTGCTTTCCAGAGTTTGTGGGTTCTGTTGAGTTATCATATCAACCATGTCCAGCCTGCTCACGAGCCCACTGTAGGGGAGGAGAATTTTTCCCTCTACCTTCTTAGAATTTTCCAGCTGTGTCTGAAAATTCAGCTGACATAAGAAAGGTTAATGGGAAAAAAAGCACATAAGTTTATTTACGTTTCACAGGACACAGAGCCCTCATGAGGAAGAAGGACCCAAAGAAATGGTGGATTCTGCATGCTTTTGTAGCAGGTTGAATGAAAGGAGGCAATTGTGGGGAAGCCACTAAACCCCGTGGGAATGCCGAAGGGAGACAAGTTATTGGAACAACGTTGTTCGTGCAGAATTTTCCCAGTCTCAGCTTCTTGTGGTTGGTGATAACAAGATTACTTTCCTTATGGTTCAGAAAGGTCATCTATCACATGAGAATGTCCTCTCCTACTTTTAAGAAAAAAAAAACCACAGTGTTTTCCTTGCATTTGTTATTGTGTAAGCACCTTTAAGTCAAAGTAATCTGCATACCAAAGTGGTGGAAGATTCTCCTAATCATCACAGTCAAGGGCATTCTTCATTTCTGTTACAATGCTATTTTTGCTGGTTGTCTATTTATCTCTAGCATTTCTTTTTGTTTTTTATTCTCATGATCCCCATCTCTATGCTTTATTTCAAAATGGTCCTTTTACCCCCTCCCCCACCCTTGCCAAAAGGAAAATTTTACTTGATGTTTACACAGGAAGTTGGTAGCATTCCTGGAGCTAAATCTCACAATATGTTGGAGGCTTCCTGGGAGATTTTTACTCTAATAGTTGTCTGTGCTGATCCTCTAGAAATTCATCAACTACAGCTCATGCTTTCCTACCTGCATGACGTTTTCCACAGTGGTTTCACCTTATGGATTTCTGCTCCTGTCAGCCCACAAAGACTCGTACTTACCTGTCTGTCTCTACCTGAGGGCAATGGTCTTCTCTGTGTCATCTATTTTCCTACAGATCTTGGAAGAGTTGTTGATTTTCCCAGTCTGTTCAGATTTTTTTCTTGTTAGGATGAGTGATGATTTCCAAGCTCCTTGTGTGCAGAACCAGAAACCAGAAAATCAGTTTTTAAAAAAATATATAAATAATTATCTAGGCTATGTAGTAATTAGTAAAGACTTAAGAAGAATAAAGAGCCAGTGCAGCCTTATCAATGCTAAAGGTCATGTTAAACAGTGAGATCTTCATGTCTGGACATCTCAAGAAATAAAATGACCTCTAAAACAATATACACTCCACACTTCATTGAAAACTTCTTCTCTAATGTTAAAAAAAAGTCAAAAATCAAAAGGTTGCTATAATTTAAATGTATTTTTTCTTTTTAGATTTCTTCTACTGATTCACAAATATGCCTTATTCATCTTCTGAGATTATCAGAGTTAGCAAAAGATAAGATACAATGTTTATATGCAAATACACAGACTATTGGGGTAAAAATAGGTAAAAGACTGAGCAAAACAGGTTAAATATTTCCTCAATAGTGAGCCTTCTGTCAGTATCCCATTATATTTTAGTGCTTCCTAAATTCATTTACTCTGATAACATATTAGTCTGTGAGTACTTTGTGTGGCCCAAGATTCCCATTGTCTCTTTCCTCGGTAGGAAATGGTGTGTGTGGTTCATCAGTTGGCAACAGTTTCTATTTCAGGTTGTGTCATTTAGGTTGACATTCCTGAATTCTTTTGTTTATCTTTTCTTATTTTAGACTTCTTATAGCATTTTCTTTTTTTTTAAATTTCCTTTCTTTTCAGCGTAACAGAATTCATAGTATCACACCACACCCAGTGCTCCATGCATTGCGTGCCCTCCATAATACCCACAACCTGGCTCCCCCAAGCTCCCACACCTCTGGCTCTTCAAAACACTCAGGTTGTTTTTCAGAGTCCATAGTCTCTCATGGTTTATCTCCCCCCCAATTTCCCTCAACTCCCTTCTCCTCTCCACCTCCCCATCTCCTCCGTGTTATTTGTTATGCGCTGCAAATAAGTGAAACCATATGATAATTGACTCTCTCTGCTTGACTTATTTCACTCAGCATAATCTCTTCCACTCCCGTCCATGTTGCTACAAAAGTCTGGTATTCATCCTTTCTGATGGAGGCATAATACTCCATAGTGTATATGGACCACATCTTCCTTATCCATTCGTCTGCTGAAGGGCATCTTGATTCTTTCCACAGTTTGGCGACCGTGGCCATTGCTGCTATAAACATTGGGGTACAGATGGCCCTTCTTCTCACCACATCTGTATCTTTGGGGTAAATACCCAGTAGCGTAATTGCAGGGTCATAGGGAAGCTCTATTTTTAACTTATTGAGGAATCTCCACACTGTTCTCCAGAGTGGCTGCACCAACTTGCATTCCCACCAACAATGTAAGGGGGTTCCCCTTTCTCCACATCCTCTCCAACACACGTTGTTTCCTGTCTTGCTAATTTTGGCCGTTCTAACTGGTGTGAGGTGGTATCTCAATGTGGTTTTAATTAGAATCTCACTGATGGCTAGTGATGATGAACATTTTTTCATGTGTCTGATAGCCATTTGTATGTCTTCATTGGAGAAGTGTCTGTTCATATCTTCTGCCCATTTTTTGATATGATTATCTGTTTTGTGTGTGTTGAGTTTGAGAAGTTCTTTATAGATTCTGGATATCAACCTTTTGTCTGGACTGTCATTTGCAAATATCTTCTCCCATTCCGTAGGTTGCCTCTTTGTTTTGCTGTCTGTTTCCTTTGCTGTGCAGAAGCTTTTGATCTTGATGAAGTCCCAAAAGTTAATTTTCGCTTTTGTTTCCTTTGCCTTTGGAGACATATCTTGAAAGAAGTTGCTGTGGTTGATATCAAAGAGGTTACTGCCTATGTTCTCCTCTAGGATTCTGATGGATTCCTGTCTCATGTTGAGGCCCTTTATCCATTTCGAGTTTATCTTTGTGTACGGTGTAAGAGAATGGTCAAGTTTCGTTCTTCTACATATAGCTGTCCAATTTTCCCCGCACCATTTATTGAAGAGACTTTTTCCACTGTATATTTTTTCCTGCTTTGTCGAAAATTATTTGAGCATAGAGTTGAGGGTCCATATCTGGGCTCTCTACTCTGTTCCATTGGTCTATGTGTCTGTTTTGATGCCAGTACCATGCTGTCTTGGTGATCACAGCTTTGTAGAAAAGCTTGAAATCAGGTAATGAGATGCCACCAGTTTTATTTTTGTTTTTCAACATTTCCTTAGTGATTCGGGGTCACTTCTGGTTCCATACAAATTTTAGGATTATTTGCTCCAGCTCTTTGAAAAATACCAGTGGAATTTTGATGGGAATGGCATTAACAGTATAGATTGCTCTAGGTAGTATAGACATTTTAACAATGTTTATTCTTCCAGTCCAAAAGCCTGGTTGGTCTTCCATCTTTTTGTGTCTTTTCAATTTCTTTCATGAATATTCTGTAGTTCCTCGAGTACAGATCCCTTACCTCTTTGGTTAGGTTTATTCCCAGTACCTTATGGTTCTTGGTGCTATAGTAAATGGAATCAATTCTCTAATTTCCCTTTCTGTCTTTTCATTGTTAGTGTATAAGAAAGCCACTGATTTCTGTATATTGACTTTGTATCCTGCCACGTTACTGAATTGCTGTATGAGTTCTAGTAGTTTGGGGGTTGAGTCTTTTGGGTTTTCCATATAAATTTCATGTCATCTGCGAAGAGAGAGAGTTTGACTTCTTCTTTGCCAATTTGGATACCATTTATTTCTCTTTGTTTTCTGATTGCTGTTGCTAGGACTTCTAATACTATGATGAACAAGAGCGGTGAGAGTGGGCATCCTTGTCATGTTCCTGATCACAACAAGAAGGCTGTGAGCTTCTTCCCATTGAGGATGATATTTGCTGTGGGTCTTTCATAGATATATTTTATGAAGTTCAGGATTGTTCCCTCTATCCCTATACTTGGAATCGTTTTAATCAGGAACAGATGCTGGATTTTGTCAAATGCTTTTTCTGCATCAATTGAGAGGACCATGTGGTTCTTCTCTTTTCTCTTATTGATTTGTTCTATCACATTTATTGATATGTTGCAAATGTTGAACCACCCTTGTAAGCCAGGGATGAATCCCACCTGGTCATGGTGGATGAACTTTTTAATGTGCTGTTGGATCCTGTTTGCTAGGATCTTGTTGAGAATCTTAGCATCCATATTCATCAGTGAAATTGGTCTGAAATTCTCCTTTTTGGTGTTGTCTTTGCCTGATTTGGGGATCAGGGTAATGCTGGCTTCATAAAAAGAGTCTGGAAGTTTTCCTTCTGCTTCAGTTTTTTGAAACAGCTTCAGGAGAATAGGTGTTATTTCTTCTTTGAAAGTTTGGTAGAATTCCCCAGGGAATCCGCCAGGTCCCCGGCTCCTGTTTTTTGGGAGGTTTTTGATCACTGCTTCACTCTGATTACTAGATATCTTCTATTCAGGTTGTCACTTTCTTCATGGTTCAATTTTGGGAGTTTATATTTTTCCAGGAATGCATCCATTTCATCTAGGTTGCTTAACTTATTGTCATATAACTGTTGATAATAGCTTCTGATGATTGTTTCTACTTCCTTGATGTTAGTTGTGATCTCTCCTTTTTCATTCATAATTTTATTAATTTGAGCTTTCTCTCTTTTCTTTTGGATTAGTGGGGCCAATGGTTTATTGATCTTATTTATTCTTTCAAGAAAACCAGCTTCTAGTTTCATTGATACGTTCTACTGTATCTGTAGTTTCTACCTCATTCATCTCTGCTCTAATCTTGATTATTTCCCTTTTGTGAGTGGAGTTGGTTTAATTTGTTGTTGATTCTCCGGTTCTTTAAGGTGTAGACACAGCTGTTGTATTCTGGATTTTTCAATTTTTTTGAGGAAGGCTTGGATAGCTATGTATTTCCCCATTAGGACCGCCTTTCCTGTGTCCCATAGCTTTTGGACTGACGTTTTTTCTTCTCTTTAGTTTCCATGAATTGTTTAAGTTCTTCTTTGATCTCCTGGTTGATCCAAGCATTTTTAAGCAAGGTGGTCTTTAGCTTCCAGGTGTTTGAATTCCTTCCAAACTTTTCCTTGTGGTTGAGCTCCAGTTTCAGAGCGTTGTGATCTGAGAATATGCAGGGAATAATCTCAATCTTTTGATATCGTTTGAGTTCTGATTTGTGACCCAGTATGTGGTCTATTCTGGAAAAGGTTCCATGTGCACTTGAGAAGAATGAGTATTCTGTTGTTTTAGGGTGGAATGTTCTGTATATATCTATGAGGTCCATCTGGTCCAATGTGTCATTCAATGCTTTTGTTTCGTTATTGATTTTCTGCATGGATTATCTGTCAATTATTGAGGGAGGCATGTGAAGATCTCCTACTATCAATGTGTTCATATGAATATGACTCTTTATCTTGATTAATAGTTTTCTTATGTAATTGGCTGCTCCCATATTGGGGGCATAGATATTTACAATTGTTAGATCATCTTGGTGGATAGTCCCTTTAAGAATGATGTAGTGTCCTTCTATATCTCTGACTACAGTCTTTAGTTTAAAATCTAATTTATCTGATATGAGAATCACTACCCGGCCTTCTTTTGAGGCCCATTGGCATGAAAGATGTTTTTCCATCCCTTCACTTTCAATCTGGGTGTATCCTTATGTTTGAAATGGGTCTCCTGTAGACAACTAATAGATGGGTCCGGTCGTTTTATCCAATCTGCAATCCTGTGTCATTTTATGGGCACATTTAGGCCATTCACATTGAGAGTGATTATTGATAGATACGTTTTTACTGACATCGAGTTACCCTTGAAGTCTTCCTTTCTGTAGATTGTCTCTATATTTCTGTAAAATGATATTCTTGGGGTTTTTCCTCTTTTATATAACCCCCCTTAATATTTCCTGCAGTGTCAGTTTGGTGTTTGCAAACTCTTTTAAGCCTTGCCGGTCATGGAAATTCTTTATATCTCCATCCATTTTGAATGTCTGTCTTGCTGGATAAAGTATCCTTGGCTGCATGTTTTTCTCATTTAGTGTCCTGAATATATCTTGCCAGCTCTTTCTGGCTTGCCAGGTTGCTGTGGACAGGTCTGATGTTATTCTGGTGGGCTTTCCTCTGTACCTAAGGAGCTTCTTTGTCCTAGCTGCCTTCAAGAGAGTTTCTCTAGAATTATAATTCCTCATTCTTACTATCAGGTGTCTCGAGGTGTTTCGAGAATCTAAAATCTGGGGGGTGGGGGTGCCGTTCTGCCTCCAGTACATGAACGCTGTTTCCATTTGCAGTATTTGGAAAATTTTCATGAATAACGTGTTCGACAATATCTTCTAGACTTGTTTCTTTCTCCTCCCCTCCAGGTATTCCAATAATTCTGACGTTGGAATGTTTCATGGCATCATTTATTTCCCTGATTCTGTTTTTGTGGCCTCTAAGCTGTTTGTTCCAGGCTTCCTCCTGATCCTTTCTCTCTATCTGTTTGTCCTCCAGATCACTAATTCTATCTTCTGTCTCTGTTACCCTAGCATTTAGAGAATTTAGATTAGATTGGAACTCATTAAGAGCCTTGTGAACATCATCCCTGGTGGCTTTCAGTTCTGCCCTAATATTGTGAACATCATCCCTGGCGGCTTTCTCTTCTGCCCTAATCAATTCCATTTCGTCATCCATGGCTTTCTCCAACCTAGCTATTGCCTGGATAGTTAGCCTGAATTCCCTTTCCGACATAATGTCTATGTCGGTAGCCATTAGCTCTGTTGCAGAGGGCCCATCCTCTAAATTTTTCTTATGCTGGGCATTCCTCCTCCTAGTCATTTTGGTGAGAGATGGCTGAACAGTTGTAGCTGGATGTATCGCCCTTGGTGCAGTGAAGGTGCACCCTGGAATGCTTCTGAGCAATCAAGAGTCCCCACCCAAATGAAAGAAAAAAACAGAGAAAGCAGGAAAAGAGAGAGAGAGAGAGAGAGAGGAAAAAGAAAAAGGAGAGAGGAAAAAGAGAAGGCTCAGCCCAAATGGGCCCCAAGGTAAGGTTTGTGAAGTATACAAACAAAAACAGAAAAACAAAAAAGACTGATAAAAGTATATGACAAGAGAAGAAAAAACATATACATATATATGTAGAAGCAAAACAAAGAAACAAACAGACAAACAAACAAACAAAAAAGAACATCGTCAAAAAAAACCTAAGTATAAGATTTATATACTACCAGGACAAACACAAATATATAAAAATACTGGTAGGAGAAAAAGATGGGAGAGTGCTTGTAAATTCTCAGTGTGGGTGAGGAAGGTTATTTTGATTCTTCCTGGATGTATCTTGATATCGTTTTTAAAAGACATAACTTTCCTAAGATAACAGGGATTAAAAGTTGGTTTACCTATAGGGGTAGCCTTGGTGGGGGAAAGGGGATTACCTTGACATTTAACTCTATATGAATATAAGCAAATAAAAGTAAAGAAAAGAATGATCTAAACTAAACTAAAGTGAAATTTAAAAAAGAAAAAATTTAAAAAATAGAACAGCAAAAGAAAAACATGGGTATGTGTTTCAAAAATTTCAGGTTAAAAGGTTATTATGGAATTTGATGTACTGAACATCTCACTGTGATGGTAAATAGGCAAAAAAATCTATGTAAAAAAATAAAAAAGATTTAAAAAAATTAATAAATGAACCAGAATAGTAGGAACGAATTAAAAATTAAATGTTGTATCTATGAAGTAGTAGAACTATGATTGTTGTCTTCTTGGCCGGTTTGCTTTCTAGGGGAGGGGCCTGTCACGTGGGTTTTCAGGCAATGTTTCCTGAGTTAAGTCCTCCTGCCTCCCTCAAGCGGGTGGGCTCTGAGGAAATTGGGCCTTCAGGCTTTTGTTCTCTGGAAGTTTTTATGTCTGTTTGTTTGTTTTCTCTCCCCTTGGCAGCTCCCAGTGATGGTTCTTGGAGGTTTAGAGGAAAGCAAACTGCACTGAGACCTCCTTCCCAGAGAGAAGCCCCAGTCCATTCTCCTCTGGGTGCTGCAGAGCAGGTTCCCAACCTCGATCTCTGGGGACACCTGTGTGTCCTGCTTGTACTCAAAACCACAACAAGGGCAGCTGTCTGGGCAGCTCCAGACCACCAGAGAGGCTCCAAGCAGTGATCTTACAATGAGATTTTCCCACTGGCCCGGGCTGGGAGCGCTCAGACTTTCCGCGTCTGAGAGCACCCTGCTGGCGCCACCACTGCGCGCCTCTCTCAGGGGAGGGGGTGAAGCGCATCTCAGGCTCTGCTAGCATGGTGTGGCGCATGCATGGGGACTGCAAAAAGGCTATTTCTGCCCCTCAAGGTTCCCAGCCCCTGCCAC
Organism: Mellivora capensis; assembly: GCA_004024625.1. Taxonomy (NCBI): domain Eukaryota; kingdom Metazoa; phylum Chordata; class Mammalia; order Carnivora; family Mustelidae; genus Mellivora; species Mellivora capensis. The sequence continues at coordinate 42,158 of PISX010012020.1, forward strand.
ACGCCAAGCACCCTTAGGAGGTCTCCTCGTGGCTCAGGGACCAAGACCTGGTTTCTCCGCTGTACTCTCTCTGGCTCATCGCCAGGGGTGTCTGTCCTCAGTGGGGGACTTAACCCCTTGTCCCTAACCATTCCAATTCCCCCAATTTCCCCCTGCGATCCTTTGCTCTTTTTGAGTGCTTTCTATCAGACTTCAAGGTAATGCTGGTCCCCAGTCGTAGGACACTCTCGTATTGGTGTATTACTTTCCATTGCATCTCCTCTGGTGGCTCCCTCCCCCTTTTGTTTATCTTCTGATACTAGTCCAGCGTTCCCACTCCACTTTACCTGCCCACTGGCTTCTTCTGTCCCTGTAGAGATCCTGAAGTGTAAAATTATGATCTCAGTTTGATTTCATGGGTGATCGGAATTCCTTGGTAGGTAATCAGCTCACTTTAGAGGGCAGGTTGAACCGGCACCTCCTCCTACTTCCCCGCCATCTTGCCCCCCCCCCAGGGGTATCTCTTTATCTTCATGTACATCTCCTTGGGATTAATGATGTTGAACACTTTCCCCCATGCTCACTGGCAGCACCGTTAGTGACGTGCACTCTGCTCATTTTTAACTCATTGTTTCTTTCCTTTTTGAGAGTTTGAAGAGCTCTTTGTTTGTTTCAGAGGCAAGTTCATGACCAGATAAACATTGTGCAAATATCCCTTCTCAGTCTATGGCCTGTCTGTTCCCTTAACACTGACTTTCACAAAGCAAAGGTTTTAAAAATTTTTTACGTTAATAAAGTCCAGCTTACCAGTTTTTTTCTGCCCTTACTCATAGTGTTGGTGTTGTACCAAAGAATTCATCACCAAACCCAAGGTCACCTAGATTTTCTCCTGTTTTTAACTCTAGAAGCCTCGCTGTTTTATGTTTTGTGTTTTGGTTTAATTTTAGTGAAAGGTTGTTTTTACTCTTCAGAGTCTTCAGCTGCTCCTGTCTGTCCAGGATTTATAGCTGCATTTTATAGTAGAAATAGGTAGAGGTTGTTTCTTTATTGTTCTGAGAACAACTCATGAGCACTTTGTATTTTATTTTAGAAGTTTTCTTTTGTTTTTCTTTTAGTTTAAAATTCCCAATTTTTTTTCTATTCCTACAGCCAGTTTCTCTGTTGGACTAATACAGTACAGGAAAGGGTGATTCTCATTTACTCTCTCCAAAGGAATTTGCAGACATTATCATAGACTCGATTTTCTACACCTCTTCAGTCCAAAATACTATTATTTTATTTTATTTTATTTTATTTTATTTTTTCTTTGAGGAGCAACAAGCAAGCTATACACTCAAGGGAATAAGATAGCATTTCTTGAACTATGGGGATTTGACATTCCTCTGCTCCCTTTAGAGCAAAGCTCCTAGTGGTTCTTACTTTCAGAAACCCAACTTTCAGCTTGTGAATCCAGCTCTGTTCTTTGCCTGACTCCTCAAAGCTGAAGTGACTCTAAGAGACCTGAAGGTGTCTGCTACTTTACCTCTTTGAGGGAGGCGTTCAACAGGAAACTTTAAAATCAGATTCACCACCCACACAGTAAGATAAGACCGCTTTCCCCTGGCCCATCCCTGATATCTGAAGATGCTCTAACAGATACACGGAGAAATGTCATGACCAAGAAGCCTCCCTGTCCACAGAAATTCCAAACCACAGGAATCCATAAATGCTCCCCTCTGTGGCTCCTCTACTCTTGTTTCAGAGCTATAGGATGTTACCTTTTAAAATCATTGAATTCTACCTCCGTGGGAGAAATCCATGTTTATTATTCAGCCCTAGTCGCTCAGAATATCACACCCACTGCTCAGCATTGACAGAGCCTAACTTTCCCAACCACATGCAGTGATATCATCGCTCCGACCTGAGGTTGCACCTCCTCTCTGCTCCCCACTAACCTTTCAAGGCCCAAGGAAATGAAAGAGGGTTCTGACCCACAGTGATTTGGGATTTTTGCTAAATGCCTAGGGCTGATCATCCTTTACCACATCCCATCACCGTCTACATCCTATTTGCCATATTGGTTTCCTCCTTGTGCAGCTGACCCCACAAATGCCTTTTTTTAATTGCTATGTAACTGACATATACCATTATATTAGTTTTAGGCTTACAACACAATGATTTGATATTTGGATATTTCATGAAACAGTTACAAATTTAGTTAATATCCATCACCATACATGGGTACAATTTTTTTTTTCTAGAGTCAAGAACCAAATGCCTTTTAAGGCATCTGGTCCTTCATCCTTCACTTTTCCCCTCAAATAGTTGGTAAGCTGCTGAGGCGCAGACATGATTTGCTGAAACAGAAATTGGCTCTGTCTCCTTTGCTCCAAACCTACTGTATAGAGACACAGTTGTCCTTCCCCAAATCCCACATCCATCCTTCCAAAATAAGGCAACAACAAGTTAACTGAATCTCACACAACTGGTTTGTGTGGTGGGGAGGCTAACTCTAACTGTGCCCTCGTCACCAAAAAAGATTAATAAATTCTTATATAAAACAAGGCAAGCTATGCCCGGTGTCTGTAAGTGGAGAAAAGGAAATGCAGGCATTGGAAGAGTGATCCTCATCAGCACATATGGCTGGGAGTACCGAGATGCCGGATGCCAGATGCTGAGGAATATTTGACTATTTCATGCACTTCCTAACCCTTAGGGGACTCTCCTTTCACTGTGTTCATTTACTTGTTCATTCATGTCTCTGACAAATATCGTTTAAGCCCCTACCATATTCTAGCAACAACGTCGGGCAAGAAGATAATGTGATGGGCACAACAGACGTGGGTTCTGTTCCCACAGCTTATGCCATCACAAGTTCGGTGTTCTGAGCTCAGTGCCATAATGTGACACGTATGGAATGTCACCAAAGAACCAACAAAGGCATCACATTCAATCTGGTGGGTTCTAAGCAGACAGGATGGAAGGTTGGGAAGGCACCAGGACGCCTCACTGCACAGACGATATTTAAGCTATGATCCAGGACAGGAGAAGGCAGAGCAAATCCCCACTCCAATTTGCTTTGAAATATCACCCATCCCCAGAAAGCTGCCTCTGCCTCCACCCCTTCCCTCAAAAGGGAACACAGCACAGAGGGTCACTTTCTACCCAATCCTTGCCATTCACTTTGAATGATTCTTTCCTCACTCTCTCTGGGCATTTGTTTCCCTCCAGAAGGAAATTGCAATCCTTTGAGAGCAGTGCTCTGGCATTTCTGTACTTGGGGGCACCCCGTGTGGATGAAGGTCTGTACAGATTGGTCTTGCGACTGATTCATGTTTCCACGAAAAGTGAAGAAGTCCTCCTATGTCTGATGAATTCAGACCACAGAGCCTCTCCACCTGCCAAGGAGAGACAGTTTCTCTTCAAACTGCAGTGTTTGGTTTGCTTCCTCCCAGGAGTGACTCAGGTTTCTCTCCCTTTCTTTATAACTGTTTGACTTCTCAGGCACATATTCTTATTGAATCAATGAGACCTAAAGGAAACTTTTTTTTTTTTAGGGTGGAAATGATTGGGATTCCAGAGGCACAATGTGGATGTTGAGCAGCAAGTCTGCCAATCAGAAATTCCATAATTCCATAATTAAGGTTACAGTCGGGCCAACTCCACAGAGAGGGTTCCTTGGTCACACTACCCCTGGCTACAGCCCATGGGTTTTCCAGGAGCTTCAATAAACATGAGACATTAGTCACCTGCATAGACGAAAACGCTGAGGCCATTCCCTTCTTATTTATTGAAGCTGTTTTAAGTTAGGAAATAACAACAAAAAACGACTATAAAAGTGACCCATTGCTATTTAGAAAGTGTATTTCATAGTGAAAAAAATCACTCTGAAGCAATCATCTTTTCAGCCAAGTTTTAACACAATGGTGATCCTTTAACAGTCACAAACTCCTGGGGACAAAAGTCTTAACTCTGTTGGTGACAGCAGATGCTACTAAAATACTGTTTTGTCTTAGAGTTCTGAAGTGTCTCATAAAGCAAATAATTATGATTGTTTAAAAGCCTGTTCCCAGAGTGAGTGCCAGACCCGCAGTGGGAAGCGTGTTGTCTGAGAAGAATATAAAGCAACTGGGATTTTATCTGACAAATATAGCAGTAAGTATGTTTGTGAAAAGTCAGCGGGCACACTGAAGAATTAGTCTCATGACTTGATACAAAGAGCAAATAAAAATCAATACAAACTATGAACCAGGGCGTAAGGCAATGTCTTTTGTACAGCTCCTGGAAGCCTTGCCAGGGGTTTATGGAAAGACTGACTTCTCCCTCTGTGCGGTGCCAGCATCTATTCTGTGGCATGGCAGAGAAGGTGCCTGATGGACCCTGAACCCTTTTGGCCAACACTGGTATGCTCTTGGATGACTATGCTGTATTTTCTCTTTTCCTCAAATACTAGCACTAATTCTTACCCAGGTCATTGTTGATCTGCTAACCGATGGTGTCAGTAAGTTAGGAATTTGAGATCTGCTTAGAAGCCCCGATGATTGTCATTTAAAAAGAAAGAGAAGAAGGAGGAAGAGGAGGCAGGAAGAGGAGAAAGATAAAGTAAACAGAGTGTGTGGAAGGATTTTAGAAAGAACCTAGTGCAGTGCCTTGCTAAGATGTTTAGAATAAAACCCAACTCATTAACCAAGCTGGTAAGACAGTTAAGTGTGACCTTGCCCCTGGCTCTCTTTTCACTTTCACCTCCAGACTGGTTTCCCAGATCATTCAGTGCAAACCACCTGTGTGTCCTTGCTGCTCCTCTGACTCCATCAGAATGCAGCTGCCTCAGGACATTTGGACTTTCTGTTCCCACAACCTGGAATGTTCTTCCTCCAGCTAACCCCTACTATTGGAGGTCAGCTCTGAAATAAAATGGCATGGGATTTGTTAAGTGCTCTTTCAAGTTTCTAATGAAAGAAAAAGAAAGTTTGTAAGGAAAGCAGAAGCTCGCCAATAAAAAAAAAATACAGAGGAAAGATAAGAATAAATAATGTAGACAAAGATAAATGTTAAAATATTAAACAAGCAAATAAAGTAATGTTTATCATCACTAAATAGATCAACCCATGGAAAAACACTGTATACCTACCAATGAGTACCCCCCCCTAAATCAAAAAGTTCCGTGTAGAACTGAAACTGAAGTAGCCATGCCCTACTGGTGACATTTTAAATTAAAACATATTTTGGGAGGAAATCCATTGGCAATACATATTGGAAGAACTATAAAATGCTCCAAATCTTTCACACAGAAAAATCACTTTTAGAAACGGTTCCTGTAGAATGTTAATTTTTATGTATTACCTAACGTGCTGAAATTTTAGTGATTCAAGTATACCAGAATGATCAAGTATATGGTGGTTGAACAACAAAATCACATTATGGTGTAGCCTTAAAAGGTTAATTAACAAGGATATGTGGAAACTAGAAAGAGTTTGAACTTTGTTGAAAACGCAAAAGCAAAATGAATCTTGTCTGTCCATGGAAGGTAATCTGCTAGAGAAAAATGAGGATTTTGCCTTTCAGGCTTTTTCAAATGTGTATTTCACATTCGATTCTGACCCCTTTGCAACTTCAGTGAAGGAACACAGTGACTCCCAGTCCTCGGGTTTTTTCTTCTCTTGCTCATTTCCGACTTGAGCAAAGATAGCAAGTCTGCCGTAAACATGGGTAAGTGATTTGTGTTATCATCTGCAGACCCGTGACTTTGCACAAGCCTGGGCCACCCTGAGGGGAAAGCCTGCCTCCCTAGCAAACACTCCACAAGAATGGAGAAAATGTGAGAGCCTCCCGCCATCCCCTTTACCTCTAACTGTGTGAGACTTTAATCAAGCTGACTAAGCAGAAAGCATATGGAACACGACAGCCTTATGAGGGATGCAAGAATGTAGGGTTTCTGGGGGCTTTAACAAGTAACATAGTTGCTAATTTTCTGACGATGTTTGCCCTCAAGAAAATTCTCGTGTAATGTGCTCCTTTGTCATAGTTCAGTAAGGGATGAGTCTCTTTTTTGTGGATTCTATGTCTTCATCTTATTTTGGATAATTAAAATGATACAAAGGGGAAGGCGAATAGGAACATAATCTAAAAACGTGAAAAATAATACCAATAACGATGAATGAGTATTTATTGAGGGAAAGTTGGGAGAATCAAACATAGAGTATTTTGTCGGTGTGTGGGAGGCGGGAGCTCCCCAGACAAATGTGACTTGCATGCAAGTCAGTGAGGCATTGGACAACACGGCATTTGGGGACCTTCATCTGGGGGGGAGCATCAGAGAAGGATCCAAGAGGTAGAAAGGAAAAGGGATTATCAGGCTGTGCTAAGAAATGGAACTTAATCCTGAAAAGATAAGAAGACATTGAAAGCCCTTTAGAGGGTGCCTGGCAGGCTCAGTCAGTGAAGTGTCTGCCTTCGGCTCAGGTCAGGATCGCAGGGTCTTCAGATCAAGTCCTGCGTCAGGCTCCCTGCTTAGTGGGGAACCTGCTTCTCCCTCTGCTTCTCTCTCTCTCTCATGAATAAACAAATAAAATCTTTTAAAAGAAAAGAAAAGTAAAGAAAGCCCTTTAGAAATAATATACTATTTTTGTTTTTCCCAAAAGAGGTAAAAAAAAAAAAAAAAGCCATGGACCATTTCCCCAGAGCCCCTTCTGCAGACATCAGGAGGTACCTGAGTTGTAAAACAAGGCCTAGAACATAAAGAACTCCACAAAGTATTAGGAGCAGTAACATTTCTGGACAAACCACTGGCAGTGCTGACTTGCAGTGTTATTACAATCCTGTGCTTCTCCAGCCCTGAAGCCGCACTGTGCAGTGAACCCTCTCACCCTCTTAGCTGTGTTCACGTTGCTCATGCAAGAAGAAAGTGCTAATGGGTGTTTCCTTCTTTTTCAGAAGAGCCTTATTTGTTTCACATGGGCTCACTGCCACCTTGTTTTAAGGCACGAATTTCACCATCATGAGAAAAACTGCTGGAAATGCCTTCCAAGCCCCTTACGTGTGCTGGGAGTCCCTTTGAATGCTTCTCAGAGCAGGACTGATGGGACAGCATGGACAAGGCGCATGAGAGTCCCTTTGAAAGTCTGCGCCTAAGTGGCCGCTTGCCATTCAGCCTCTTATTTGCCAGACCGAAACCAGGACAGGTCATCCAACAGCGGGGCGTGTTTTCCCAGTGGAGTGGTTGGAAATTCTGGGACTTGTGGCCACCATCCAGCAAATTTGTGGGTCCGCAGGCAAAGGAGGGCAGCTGAGAAGTCCCTGGCATAGGCTGCCAGATTTAGCATATAAAAATTCGGATCACCCAATTGAATATACTTTTCAGTATAGATACATCTTGAATATTGTGTGGGAAATTCTTAGACTAAAACAATATTTCTTGTCCATCTGAAATTCACGTTTAACTGGGCACTCTGTTTTTTATGTCATCCTGACCCTGAGGACTCTACAGACACCAGGATTGTGACAAGTCAGTGAGGCAAAGCACTCCAGGGCTGACCAGTGGCCCACTTCCTATAGGTCAGACATTCAGTTACAGGGTGGCTATGTGTCTCCTTGCTGAATTAAGACCTGGGCATTGTCTTGTGTCTCCATGTCTCCAGGAGAATACAACTAGAGGACCAGCCCCAATGCAGACCCACCCTCTCCAGGAGGGAGGACCTGGGCTGCTAGCAGGAGTCCCAGACCTCCAGGCACCTGATCAGAATATAAACATGTTCCCTGTGATGTTTTGTAATCCTGATCACAGGGGCCCACCTGGAGAGCCTACCTTAGCTGCCTCCGCTGCCTGGTGATTTTGTGCCATGACTTGCGGGTTCTAGTCCAGTGTCTTTACCATTCCCTTTCTCTCTTTTTCCCCCTCCTCCACCCTCTCTCTCCCTGCCCCTTGGTCAGTGCTGACCTATGAGTGTCCATCTCTGACCTGCCCTGGGCTGTGATCTAAATAGTCACCTTCTCCAGTCCCATCTGGGACTCCAGGATGCATCACTGGCTGCAGTGGGACATTCTGACCCTCCTTCCAGGCAATGTCCTGGTCATGTCCATGCCTGTGCTCCAGACCAAGTCAGTCTCCATTACTGAAAATAGCATGAGGGACCCTCTGGGCCACCTCCCTATCTCCCTGCTTGGACCCCAAGGCTGAAATAACTCATCGATGTGTTGACAATCAAGGAGAGAAACAGCAGGGTCAAACATCTAAAACTCAAAATCAGAAAAGATTCAGAGATGTGAATGGGGGTTGGAATCTAATTCTGAATATATTTACATGGTGAAGAACTAGACCATTAAAAAGAGATTTCTCAGCAAGCCAAGTCTGGGCAGTCCAGTAGCGTCTTATCTGGCTTTAGATTAAAATTGGAAATCCTAAGTCCTTCCTGCACACCCATGCATAAAATCTCCACAATCCCACTGTGAAACAAAACTAGTGTACAAATAACGTGGACACTGAAAGAACAAACTGTAAGCATCCGTCTTCAAAAAGTTAAAAAATGTACATTTCAGAAGAAAAACAGAGCTTCTGACCTGGGGGATGCCACTTACAGCACTGAAGCAAACAGCGAAGACTCGGGAAATCTAATTCCCAGGCTCCTAGACTCTACTTCGGTGTCCAGAGCGAGATGAGGGGGGTTTCAGGCCATGGGACACATGGCAAATCATAGCCACGGCCCTTGCTGCAGGCACAGTGCATACCCCGTTCCGGGTCTGTCATCACTAAGTCTCTATTTGCAGGGAGTAACGGGGGGGCAGATAACCTATCCCCTGTGTATGAGGTACCAGGTAGTTCTGGTTAGATCATACTTCACTTCTAAAAGCAAGATATGATTCAATGGGAAAGTAGGAGGGAATCGATCAACACACAGATTTTAAGGAATATGTTTGATGCTAGTTACCATCCCTTGGCTGCACACCCCGCCTTCAGCTTTCTATTCTAATTGCTATGACCCACACCAACATGTTGGCTCATCTCGCTCCCATCCACCCTTTGAAGAACCATGGGTCCCTCATCCACGGGGACTGTGGTTTAGTCCATTTGAAAAATAAAAGGATAAAACAATCTCCTCTCCAAACTTTTGTGATATCCAAACTCCAGGACAGGTGCTTCTTGAATACACATAGGCACCAGTCTACCATTCTTCCTGTGTTTACCACTTGCCCAGTCATCGTGGGGTGTGTGCCTCCATGTCCCAGGCACAGAGAAGATGAATTTGTCTGCCCTCAGAGCCCTCCACATAGGAATGAGTTCGATGGCCATCTCCTCATCCCTTACTATCCAGAATTCTGCCAGTCCTTATGACTGATAGAAAGATAAGCCCAGTTTCTAAAGGAGGATGCATTGTGATCTACAAATTACTTGAAGAATTCAAAGGCATAAGTTTAGAAAACAAAAAACAAGGACAAAAGTGACGCAAGAAATTGGTGTCTGAGAACAGCCTTTAATACCACTGAGAGAAGACTGCTGTGTGCACATGAACAGATGATGGCGTTCCAGGCAGGGGACCCAGGGGTAAAGATGGGACATGATGAAGTGGGGCCAGAAGGCTAACCCCAGGTGACAGCGCAAACTCCAGCCACCCACCAGCCATGCTCCCCTCTGCAGAAGCATCTCTTCTGTCCTGCTTCCAAGACCAAGGGACAGCTCCTGGCCCCAGCTGACCTTATCTGACCATGCCTTGAGCTGAACGCTCTAGCATAGTAACACTGGGCCCTGGACAGAGTTGTTTCACACAGGTGACCTCGCCAAAGGGAGCCAGAGCAGGCAGGTTTGTGGCCATTCCACAGTTGAAAAAACAAACACTCCAAGGGGCTCAGCAACACAGCTTGGCAGAAGCAAGCTGGAGGTCAGGAGTTCTGTGCTCCAAGGCCAGCATGGCAGGATGAGGACACCACAGAACCGGAGCTGTTCCTTCTTCCAAAAAATAAAAGCCGAGGATCCAAGGCCTCAGGAACCAGGTGTGGACACTTTTCAATTCATGCTATGATCTAATCAACATGCAAAAAGGAGGCCCCTTCAACACTCTCCAAAAATAATCTTTATTTCCTTCCGGAGAAACACCAAACACTTTATGATTTTTCTAACATTTTGTTTAAGCTGCATGCTTTGATTCCTCTTCATAGGAATCTGTAATTTTTCCATCAAAATAATGTATTTGCTTTATTTTTTCCTTTTGAGAGAACACACAAGCATGTTAGATACTGCTTATGTGCCATCTTATTCTGTTTTTTCCCTCTTTTTCTTTTTAAATTTATTATTATTTATTATTACACATACCCTCCCCAATGTCCATCAATCAGTAACCGCACCCCTCCCCTCCCCTCAAGCAAACCTCAGTTTGTTTCCTGAGATTGAGTCTCTTATGGCTTGTCTCCCTCTCTGGTTTCATCTTGTTTCATTCTTCTCTCCCTTTCCCTATGATTCTCTGTCTTGTTTCTCAGCTTACTCATATCAGTGAGATCATATAATCGTCTTTCTCTGATTGGCTTATTTAGTTCAGCATAATATCCTTTAGTTCCATCCACGTCATTGCAAATGGCAGGGTTTCAGGTTTTATGATGGCTGCATAGTATTCCATTGTGTATATATACCACATCTTCTTTATCCATTCATCTGTTGATGGACATCTAGGTTCTTTCCATAGTTTGGCTATTGTGGACATTGCTACTATAAACATTCAGGTTCACGTGCCCCTTCAGATCACTACATTTGTATCTTTAGGGTAAATACCCAGTAGTGCAATTGCTGGGTCATAGGGTAGCTCTGTTTTCAACTTTTTGAGGAAACTCCATGCTGTTTTCCAGAATGACTGCACCAGGTTGCATTCCCACTCACAGTGTAGGAGGGGTCCCCTTTCTCTGCATCCTCGCCAGCATCTGTTGTTTCCTGACTGGTTGATTTTAGCCATTCTTATTGGTGTGAGGTGGTATCTTATTGTGGTCTTGATTTGTATTTCCCTGATGCTGAGTGATGCGGAGCACTTTTTCATGTGTCTGTTGGCCATGTGGACTTCTTCTTTGCAGAATGCTTGTTCACATCCTCTGCCCATTTCTTGATTGGATTATTTGTTCTTTGGGTTTTGAGTTGGATAAGTTCTTTCTAGATTTTGGATACTACCCCATTATCTGATATGTCATTTGCAAATATCTTCTCCCATTCTGTCAGTTGTCTTTTGGTTTTGTTGACTGTTTCCTTTGCTGTGCAAAAGCTTTTTAACTTGATGAAGTCCCAATAGTTCATTTTTGCCCTTGTTTCCCTTGCCTTTGGTGATGTTTCTAGGAAGAAGTTGCTGTTGCTGAGATTGAGAGGTTGCTGCCTGTGTTCTTCTCAAGGATTTTGATGGGTTCCTTTTTCACATTGAGGTATTTTATCCATTTTGAGTCTATTTTTCTGTGTGGTGTTAAGGAAATGACCCAGTTTCATTCTTCTGAATGTGGCTGTCCATTTTACCCAACACCATTTGTTGAAGAGACTGTCTTTTTTTCCATTGGACATTCTTTCCTACTTGGATCAGTTGACCATAGAGTTGAGGGTCTATTTCTGGGCTGTCTACTCTGTTTCATTGATCTATGTGTCTGTTTTTGTGCCAGTACCTACTCTCTTGATGATGACAGCTTTGTAATAGAGCTTGAAGTCTGGAATTGTGAAACTGCAAACATTGGCTTTCTTTTTCAACATTCCTCTGGCTATTCAGGGTCTTTTCTGGTTCCATGTAATTTTAGGATTATTTGTTCCATTTCTTTGAAAAAAGTGGATGGTATTTTGATAGGGATTGCATTAAATGTGTAGATGGCTCTGGGTAGCATAAACATTTTCACAATATTTGTTCTTCCAATCCATGAGCATGGGACGTTTTTCCATTTCTTTGTGTCTTCCTCACTTTCTTTCATGAGTACTTTATAGTTTCCTGAGTATAGATTCTTTGCCTCTTTGGTTAGGTTTATTCCTAGGTATCTTTAGGTTTTTGGTGCAGTTGTAAATGGGATTGACTCCTTAATTTCTCTTTCATCTATCTTGTTGTTGCTGTATAGAAATGCAACTGATTTCTCTGCATTGATTTTCTATCCTGACACTTTACTGAATTCCTGTATGAGCTCTAGCAGTTTTGGAGTAGAGTCTTTTGGGCTTTCCACATGAAGTATCATATCTTCTGCAAAGAGTGAGAGTTTGACTTCTTCACTGATTTGGGTGCCTTTTATTTATTTTTGTTGTCTGATTGCTGAGGGTAGAACTTCTAGTACTATGTTGAATAGCAGTAGTGATAGTGGACATCCCTGCCGTGTTCCTGACCTTAGGGGGAAAATTCTCAGTTTTTCTCCAGTGAGGATGATATTCGTTGTGGGTTTTTCATAGATGGCCTTGATGATATTGAAGTATGTAGCCTCTATCCCTACATTTTGTAAGGTTTTGTTCAAGAAAGGATGCTGTACTTTGTCAAATGCTTTTTCCGTGTCTACTGAGAAGATCCTATGGTTCTTGTTCTTTCTTCTGTTAAAGTAGTGATTCCATGGATTGATTGGTGGTTGTCAAACCACCCTTGCAGCCCAGGAATAAATTTGATTTGGTCACGGTGAATCATCCTCTTAATGTACTGTTGGATCCTATATGCTACTATATTGGTGAGAATTTTTACATCCATATTCATCAAGGATATTGGACTGTAATTCTCCTTTTTGATGGGGTCCTTGTCTGGTTTTGGGATCAAGCTAATGCTGGCTTCATAAAATGAGTTTGGATGTTTTCCTTCGTCTTCTACTTTTATGGAACAGTTTCAGGAGAATAGGTATTAATTCTTCTTTAAATGTGTGGTAGAATTCCCCTGGGAAGCCTTCTGGCCCTGGGCTCTTGTTTGTTGGGATATTTTTGATGACTGTTTCAATCTACTTAGTGGTTATGTGTCTATTCAGGATTTTATTTCTTCCTGGTTCAGTTTTGGTAGTTTGTATGGCTCTAGGAATATGCACATACATTTCTTCCAGATTGTCAAATTTGATGGTATATAGTTGCAACTAATATATTCTTATAATTGTTTGTATTTCTTTGGTGTTGGTTGTGATCTCTCCCATTTCATTCATTATTTTATTTATTTGGGTCCTTTCTTTTTCTTTTTGATAAGTCTGGCCAGATGTCTATCAATCTTATTAATTATTTCAAAGAACCAGCTCCTAGTTTCATTGATTTGTTCTACTGTTCTTTTGGTTTCTATTTCACTGATTTCTGCTCTGATCTTTGTGATTTCTCTTTTCCTACTGGGTTTAGGCTTTATTTGTTGTACTTTCTCCAGCTTCTTTAGGTGTACAGTAAGAGGGTGTATTTGAGACCTTTCTTATTTCTTAGAAATGATTGTATTGTTATATACTCTCTTCTTAGGATGGCCTTTGCTGCATCCCAAATATTTTGAACCGTTGTGTTTTCATTTTCATTTGTTTCCATGAATTTTTAAAAATCCTTCTTTAATTTCCTGGTTGACCCATTCATTCTTTAGTAGGATGCTCTTTAACCTCCATGTATTTGGGTTCTTTCCAACTTTTCTCTTGTGGTTGAGTTCTAGTTTCAGAGCACCGTGGTCTGAAATTATGCAGGAAATGATCCCAGTGTTTTGGTACCAATCAAGACCTGATTTGTGACCCAAGATGCCATCTATTCTGGAGAATGTTCCATGTGCACTAGAGAAGAATGTGTATTTTGTTGCTTTGGGATGGAATGTTCTGAATATATCTGTGATGTCCATCTGGTCCAGTGTGTCATTTAAAGCCTTTATTTCCTTGTTGATCTTTTGCTTAGATGATCTGTCCATTTCAGTGAAGGGACTGTTAAAGTCCCCTACTATTATTGTCTTATTGTTGATGTGTTTCTTTGATTTTGTTATTAATTGGTTTATATAGTTGGCTGTTCCCATGTTAGGAGCATAGATATTTAAAATTTTAGGTCTTCTTGTTGGATAGACACTTTAAGTATGATATACTGTCCTTCCTCATCTCTTATTAGAATCTTTGGCTTAAAATCTAATTTGTCTGATATACAGATTGCCAACCCAGCTTTCTTTTTGATGTCCATTAGAAAAGTAAATGGTTTTCAACCCCCTCACTTTAAATCTGGAGGTGCCTTGCAGAGAGTTTCTTGCAGAGAGCGTATCAATGGGTCTTGTTTTTTTTTTTTTTATCAATTCTGATAGCCCGTGTCTTTTGATTGAGGCATTTAGCCCATTCACATTCAGGGCCACTCTTGAAAGATATGAATTTAGTGCTATTATATTGCCCATAAAGTGACTGTTACTGTATATTGTATCTGTTCCTTTCTGGTCTGTTACTTTTAGGCTCTCTCTTTGCTTAGAGGACTGCTTTCAATATTTTCTGTAGGGCTGGTTTGGTGTTTGCAAATTCTTTTATTTTTTGTTTTTCCTGGAAGCTTTTTATCTCACCTTCTATTTTCAATGACAGCCTAGCTGGATATAATATTCCCAGCTTCATATTTTTCTCATTTAGTGCTCTGAATATATCATGCCAGTTCTTTCTGGCCTGCCAGGTCTCTGTGGATAAATCTGCTGCCAATATAATACTTATACCATTGTACATTACAGACCTCTTGTCCCAAGCTGCTTTCAGGATTTTCTCTTTGTCTCTGAGTCTTATAAGTATTTCTGTGAAAAACAGCATTGCAATTTTAATAGGGATTGCATTGAATCAGTAGATTGCTTTGGAGTATATGGACCTTTTTAAAAAAAAAAAGATTTTGTTTATTTATTTGACAGAGATTACAAGTAGGCAGAGAGGAAGACAGAGAGAGAGAGAGGAGAAGCAGGCTCCCCGGCAAGTGGAGAGCCCAATGGGGTGCTTGATCCCACGACCCTAGGATCATGCCCTGAGCCAAAGGCTGAGGCTTTAACCCACTGACACACCCAGGTTCCCTGAATATGGACATTTTAACAATATTAACTCTTTACATCCATACACAAAGAACATCTTCATTTATTTGTATCTTTTCAATTTCTTTGATTAATGTTTTATAGTTTTCAGCATACAGGTCTTTCACCTTCTTTGTTAAATTTATTCTTAGGTGTTTTGTTACTTTTGATGCAATTGTAAATAGGATTTTTTTTTAAATTTCTCTTCCTGAGAGTTAATATTTGATGTATAGAAATGCAACAGATTTTTTAATTTTGAGTTTGTATCCTGTAATTTCTTTTCTTTTTTTTTAATTTTTAAAAAATACTTTATATATTTATTTGAGAGAGAGAGAGAGAGAGCACAAGTGGTGGCAGGAGACAGTGAGTGGCAGGCAGAGGAAGAGGGAGAAGCTGACTCCCTGGTGAGCAGGGAGCCTCAAGCAGGACCCCAAACAAGATCATGACCTGAGCAGAAGGCTACACTTAACTATCTGCGCCACCCAGGTGCCCTGGATCCTGCAATCTCAATGAAATTTTTCATTAGTTCTAAAAAATATTTCATTGGAGACTTTAGGATTTTTATTTATTTTTTAAAGATTTTATTTATTTATTTGATAGACAGAGATATCGAGAGAGAGCACAGTGCAGAGGATAGGGAGAAGCAGGACCTCCACTGCACAGGGAGCCAGACCTGGGGCTGGATCCCAGGACCCTGGGATCATAACCTGAGCCAAAGGCAGACAGGCAGATGCTTAACTGACTGAGCCACCCAGTCACCCTGTAGAATTTTTTTATATATATAATACCATGTCATCTGCAAATTGTGACAATTTTACACCTTCCTTTCCAATTTGGATGCATTTTATTATTTTTTTTTCATTTGCCAAAGTGCTTTGGCTAGGGCTTCCAGTGCTACATTGATTATGGACATCCTCCTTATCTTGTTTCTGATCTTAGAGAGAAATCTGTTAGCTTTCACCATCATGTATGATGTTAGCTGTGGGCTTATCAGGTTCCCTCTGTTCTACTTTGTTGAGAGTCTTTATTGTGCATGGATGTTGAATTCGTTAGATGAATTTTCAATACCTATTGAAATGATCATATGACTGCTATACTTCATTTGTGAATGTGGGGAATCACATGAAGTGATCTGTGGATTGGAACCACCTTTTACCCCTAGAATATACCCCACTTGATCATGGAGCACGATCCTTTTACTGTACCACTGAATTGGATTTGCTAAAATTTTGTTGATTTTTGGATTTATGTTCATTAGGGATAGTGGCCTGTATGTTGTTCTCTTGTTGCATTCTAACCTAGTTTTGGTATCAGGGTAACACTGATCTTATAAAATGAATTTGGAAGTGTTTGTCATCTTTCATTTTCTGGAATAATTTGAGAAGCATTGGTATTAATTCGTTGAATGTTTGGTGGAACTCACCAGTGAATCTGTTCTGGTCCAGGACTGTAGTTTGTTGGGAGGCTTCTGACCACCGACCTGATCTCCTTATTAGTGATCTCTCTGTTTAGACTTTCTATTTCTTCATGAGTCAGTTTGGTTAATTGTATATTTTTAAGAATTGACCCATTTCTTTGCAGTTGTTCAATTCATTGGCATAGTTTTCACAGTATTCTCTTATGATCCTAATGATTTCTGTGGTATCAGTCATAATGTCTCCTCTTCCATTTCTAATTTTATTTGTGTCTTCTTTTTTTCCCCCTTGAAAAGAATAACTACAATTGTGTCAGTTTTCTTTATAATTTGAAAAAAATCAGCTTTTGGTTTTATTGACCTCATCTGTTATCTTTTTGCTAGATGTTTTCTATTTGTCCTGTTTTTTTCTTTTTTGTTCCTTTTTCCATTTTCTCAGAGTTCAACATTTTTATTATTTTATTTTTATTTTAATTGACAGTATTCACACATCTTTAAAAAACTTTATATGGTTGTCCTAGTTTTTACAATACATGCATTTAAATGATTTTGAGTTAATAATCAAATAATATCATACCTCTTAACCTGTGGCATAAGAAATGTGCTTGTTTCTCATTCTTCTCTGATGTCCATTGTACATCCTTCTTATACATTTTAGTTTTGACATAAAATACAAACACCTAACAGCTTCCCTATTATTGATTTACAAGCTGTTTCTTCTTGCAGGAAACTATTCCTGTCTAAATTTTGGGTTAGTTTGCCCTCCGACTTCAGTTCTCTGATGGGTCTGATTAGAGTCATCAATTTGCTTGTTGCTCAGCTTTTCTTGTAGTAAATATGGGAGCAATGCTCTTTCTTCCTCTTATATGCTTGAAGTTTTCCTAACTTTCTTTTAAATAATAAGAAAAAAATTCACATATTAAACTGCAAATTTGAATAAAAAATATACTTTTGAATGTGCGAGTGGTGGTAGGTGGTGGCTCTTTGACTTCTTGAGAATGTGCAGGGTGCCTAATGGCTCTGTTATGATTTTAAAAGCGCTCAGAGTTCCTAAGTATTCTGCTCAAGTGAACACTGACCAGTGGCCTCATCTTCTTAAGATATCTGTCCTCACTGAAGCTATAGATCTTCTTAGTGAAAATTATTCCTGGCAATTTAAAAATATTCTAACGTATCCTCTGGATTCTGAACCAAGAGCATCAAGAATCTCTTTTCCTCCTATGAAAAGACGTGCATGTGTTACTGAGATATGAATTCTATCTGGTTTCTGTGGCGTGAGTGTTCTTTAGCTAAGGCGCAATATTCTGACAATGATATGTCCGGAGTGCAGAAGGAATTGTGAACAATAACTGTGTTGCTTCATGCCTGCATGCTCATGGAGACACAGAGTTATAAAGCAACAAAACAACCTGAAGTTGATCCTTTATTAAGTACATTAGTTTCTTAGTCATGGGAAAGATGACTCAAGAATCAACGGCATGATCTACTCTACTTTCATAAATCCACTGAGTATTAATTTTACTTTGCATTTTTTTTGCTTTCTATGTGTATCATCAATCCTACTGTAAAGTCACATCTCCATAAAAATATCTCATCATTGGTCTTATTCAATCAAAAACAAAAATGAACAGCCACATTAACCCAAGGTACATGCAGATATCTTAGTTCCCCTTAATTAACTGACATGTTTAAGGCATTGACCTCTTCTGTAGGTATTGTACAAGTCCCTTCCACTTGTGCATGTTTATTCCCCATTTCTTTCATTCATGTTGTGTCTACAACACAGCAGTATGTCTAACAACCGGGCTTCACTTTAATGTCAGCAACAAAATCAAAACAAGAAAATAAGTAGACAGGAAATAACGAGAAAATAAATAGGGAAACAAAACAAAACAGGCTGCCAAATCATGGCAGATAGCTTCCACTACCCCAGCCAAACACCATTCAGAAAAAAAATAAAATAAAATAAAATAAAGTAAATATTGTTTAAGCTGGTGGTTAAGGTTAATTTACTTTGTTTTATATTTGTAGAGGTGGGAAATTACAAAGTAAATAATTTTCCATATTAGTTGACACTGAGTATGGCATTCTTCCTCAGGGGAAAGGGAGGGACAATGAGCTAGAACATTACCTGTACTGGGGAAACTTTGTTCAAGTTCCAAAACTGTCAGTTAAAAATTTCTTAACTTACCTGAGCCTCATTTCTTCATGTTCTTACCAAGGTTACTCTGAGTTGTAAAATGTTTGAGAAAATGCATCATAAGAAAAAATGTGATGAAATTGTGACTTACTTTAATTTTACTTGTCCTTGTTGAAGTTATCTGGGCAGCTGTAATAGTGGGCTTATCCTGAGAAACACAAAATCTGAAGTCCAAAAATCCCATCACTCTTTTTTAAAACTAAATCATTAATTTAAATTAAAAAGATTTAAATCAATTAAATTCGATTAGCCAACATATACTACATCATTAATTTCAGATGTAGCATTCACAAATTCATCAGTCGTTTGCCTATCACTCTTTTTTTTAATATTTTATTTACTTATTTGACAGACAGAAATCACAAGTAGGCAGAGAGGCAAGTAGAGAGAGAGAGGAGGAAGCAGGCTTCCTGCCAAGAAGAGAGCCCGATGGGGGGCTCGATCCCAGGACCCTGGAATCATGACCTGAGCCGAAGGCAGAGGCTTTAACTCACTGAGCCACCAAGGCGCCCCTGTCTATCACTCTTAAAGATACTCGTAATTACACTGACGCGGTGGCAAAGTACTACTTCATTTAAGGTGCAATACTTTATGGGGTAAAATCAGAGGGTACCACCCCTGGCTTCTGACTCTAGTTACAAGCAAAACTAGAAACGTTACACTCTTACAAATAGCAAGAGAGATGACTGTTTGGAAGTGCACAGTAGCACTTCACCGATTTCCCATTTGTGGTGAGAGTACACAACCCTGAGATTCCTGACAAGAATTGCCTTCAGACAATTAGACAGAAGTGCAATTACGAAGGATTTTTAAAAAAATAATTCCATAGGGGGAAACAAGATGGCGGGGAACTAGGAGGATGCTCTGGTTCAACCTGTCCCCTAAAGTGAGCTGATTACCTAACTAGGAACTCCGATCACTCATGAAATCAGCCTGAGATCAAAATTCTACTCGTCAGGATCTCTACGGGGGCAGAAGACGCCAGTGGGATGTCAGGATCTCTACGGGGGCAGAAGACGCCAGTGGGCAGGTAAAGCCGAGCAGGAACACCGGACTGGTATCGGAAGATAAACAAAAGGGGGAGGTAGCCACCAGAGGAAATGCATTGGGAAGTAATACCCCAATACGAGAGTCCCCTAAGACTGGGGACCAGCATTAACTTGAAGACCGATAAAAAGCACTCAAAAAGAGAAAAGATCATAGGGTGAAATTGTGGGAATTGGAACGGTTAGGGACAGGGGATTAAGTCCCCCACAGAGGGCAGACACGGCTGGTGCTGAGCCAGAGAGAGTGCAGCAGAGAAACCAGGTCCTGATCGCTGAGCTGCGAGGAGACCTCCTAAGGGCATTTGGCGTGTGGCAGGGGCTGGGACCCTCCCAGAGCAGAAACAGACTTTTGCAGTTCCCACGAGTGTGCCGAGCCACGCTAGCAGAGCCTGAGACGCGCTCCATCCCCTCCCCTGAGAGAGGTGCGCGGGCACCAGGGGGGCTCTCTAGGACCCAGAAAGTCTGATTGCTCCTAGCTCGGGACAGCGGGAAAATCTCTGTGTGCCTTCCCCGCTTGGAACCTCTCTGGGGGTCTGGAGCTGCCCAGACAACTGCCGCTTGTGGTTTTGAGTACAAGCAGGACACACAGGTGTCCCCAGAGATCGCGGCTGGGAACCTGCTCTGCAGCACCCAGAGGGGAACGGACTGGGGCTTCTCTCTGGGAGGGAGGTCTGGGTGCAGTTTGCTTTCCTCTAAACCTCCAAGAACCATCCGGAGCTGCCAAGGGGGGAGAGAAAACAAAGGAA
>PISX010012021.1:0-62453 GCA_004024625.1 Mellivora capensis
GTGAAACCATATGATAATTGACTCTCTCTGCTTCACTTATTTCACTCCGCATAATCTCTTCCAGTCCCGTCCATGTTGCTACAAAAGTTGGGTATTCATCCTTTCTGATGGAGGCATAATACTCCATAGTGTATATGGACCACATCTTCCTTATCCCTTCGTCCGTTGAAGGGCATCTTGGTTCTTTCCACAGTTTGGCAACCGTGGCCATTGCTGCTATAAACATTGGGGTACAGATGGCCCTTCTATTCACTACATCTGTATCTTTGGGGTAAATACCCAGTAGTGCAATTGCAGGGTCATAGGGAAGCTCTATTTTTAACTTCTTGAGGCATCTCCACACTGTTCTCCAAAGTGGCTGCACCAACTTGCATTCCCACCAACAGTGTGAGAGGGTTCCCCTTTCTCCACATCCTCTCCAACACACGTTGTTTCCTGTCTTGCTAATTTTGGCCATTCTAACTGGTATAAGGTGGTATCTCAATGTGGTTTTAATTTGAATCTCCCTAATGGCTAGTGATGATGAACATTTTTTCATGTGTCTGATAGCCATTTCTTTTTTAAAAAGTGTGTGGGGGCATCTGGGTGGCTCAGTTGGTTAAGCAGCTGCCTTCGGCTCAGGTCATGATCCCAGGGTCCTGGGATAGAGCTCCCAGATAGTGTGGGGCTCCCTGCTCAGCGCAAAGCCTGCTTTTCCCTCTCCCTCTGCCTGCCACTCTACCTGTACATGCTCTCTCTCTCTGTCAAATAAAGAAATAAAATCTTAAAAATAAATAAATAAATAAAAGTGATAAAAAAGGCATGTGGAGTGGAGGACCACCCTGCCCTAGGTGTGTGTATCTTTATGATAATCACCTGTGACCAACAAAAGAATAACCAGCCCCTAAAAATGGAAGTAAACCATTGAAGGTGTTATCAATAGAGATGTGAAAAAAATTTAAGTTCCAAAAAAAAAAAAAAAAGTTAAGTTCCCTGGTTCACTTTCTATAAAAGACCAACCCAAAAGGCCCTCTTTGGCAACCCTTGGGACCCCTCTCACTCTTGAAAGCTTTTTCTGTGTCTTCACTTAACAAACTTCTATCACTTTACTCACATTAAAAAAAAGGGGGAAAGGGCATTAGGTTGTTAGGATCTTAAGATAGAGAATGGAGTATAAGGTTTGATAGGGTAATACAACTGGTTTGACTTAGCTATTTCTTGCTGACTGCTAAAATCAATTTACATTAAATAGCATTAAATAGATACAATAACAACAACATATAGCCTTTAGTTTTATTCCCAAGACAGGTAATATAATGGAAGGTACAGATTATAACGATTTGCATTTGGACTGCACTTGGCAGTTACAAAATACTTACACTTTCATTAGGTAGTCTGATGCCTCAATAATTCTTTAAGATGGGCACCTGGGTGGCTCAGTGGGTTAAGGCCTCTGCCTTCGGCTCAGGTCATGATCCCGGGGTCCTGGGATCGAGCCCCACATCGGGCTCTCTGCTCACCAGGGAGCCTGCTTCCCTTCCTCTCTCTCTCTGCCTGCCTCTCTGCCTACTTGTGATCTCTGTCTGTCAAATAAATAAATAAAATCTTAAAAAAAAATTCTTTAAGATAGTCCAGGCAGAAATCATCATCTTTATTTTATAGTTAAAGAAAGAGAGGCCAAGTGAGGTCACTTCTCAGTATCATACCACTAGGAGGTTAGCGTTGGATACAGCTGTGGTCCTCCAATGATGGACCTATCTTCCCATTGGGCCATGCTTGCCTTTATAACCCAGCACTACTACCTCTGTGCTAACAGAAGATGGGGGAGGAGGTCAACCATGCTGGATCTGGGGCCCACATAATAGTGTCAACTTAGACTGTATATCTATAGACCTTGAAAGATCTGTGTATTCTTTCCCAGTGTAGGTCCAAATCAGTGCTGTGTGTCACTGAAGTGACTGGAAGGGCCTTCTTCATAATAACCCAGTTTCCCTTTAATCAATGGATTTGGGGTTTGCCTACTGACTAGTTATAGAAATTGGGCAAAGACTCATGGCTTTCCATCACAGAGGCAGACTTTAGCTTTCTGTTCATCCTTTCTTGATTTTTTGGCTTACATTTTTAACCAATATCCTTCTTGGCTGTGTAATAAAAATGTCATATTGTAGTGCTCTCAAGACCCTATTTTGTTACTTATCTCTGTAGATCAGTGAATCGGTCCTCCTGGCTGCCGTTCCATCCTTGCTGTGCATTATAGCAATTACTCCCGTTTCCTTCTGAAAGTTAAGTATAGCCCTGTGTCTTCTGTTATTTTGAAACGACTATCCCCATTGTTACCAAGGAGCAGCATCTCCTATCATCAGCCACAGTCAGTAGAGGACAGTGACCACTGAACTTCTCAACAATGCTGATGACCCTCAGGTACAGATTGGCTTCAGCATTGTCCCTTGGAGGAGCACCTGTAACAGAGAGTGCCACCCTTCTCTCTGCAACCCACAGGCAGGGGTCAAAAGCTTTACGAAACCCCACTTAAGTCAGTCTTAACCTTTTCAAGCTGCTACAAGAGAATATTATAGACTGTGTGGTTTATAAACAACAGAAATGTATTCCTCACAGTTATATAGGCTGGGAAGTTCAAAAGCAAGATGCCAGTATGGTCAGGTTCTAATGAAAGCCTACTCCCAGCCATCTTTTTACCATGTTTACATGTGACAGAGAGAGTGAAGGAGCTCTCTGGGGTCTCTTTTATAAAGGCACGACTCCCATTCATGAGGGCTCCAACTTTATGATCTAATCACCTCTCAAAGGCTCCCCTTCCAAATAAGATCACATTGGACTTTGGGATTTACCATGAATTTTGGGAGGATGAAAACATATGGTCTGTAACATGCATAGTCATTGTCTGACAGCTGCCTCTTATGTGGGAGAAGTATCACCTCCCAAGCCAGGAAATTGCCCAAGAGCAATTCTCCAGAAAAAGAAGACGTGTTCTGTCAGCACAACTAGAGTTGGGTGCAGTAGCTCAGGGAAAATATCAACAAGATCCACTACATTCTTAGTAGGCACCTTTGAAAAATGCCAGGAAACCCACGCTATTATTTTGAAAACTGGTAAGTAAAGGCAAAGGAGCTAAGCATTTATTCTGCTTTTCCTATTAGAATTGTACCAGAAGGGGCATCTGGGTGTCTCAGTCCATTAAGTGTCTGCCTTCGGCTCAGGTCATGGTCGTGGAGTCATGGGATCCAGCCCCATGTTGGGCTCCCTGCCTGTGAGGAACCTGCTTCTCCCTCTCCTCCAAGCTCATGCTCTCTCTCACAGTCTCTCTCTCTCTCCCTCTCAAACAAATAAATAAAATCTTAAACAACAACAAAAAAAGAATTGTACTGGAAAATCAAATGTTGATGCAAGTAAGATTCTCCTTAAAATATTCTAGCTAGGGGCACCTGGGTGGCTCAGTGGGTTAAGCCTCTGCCTTCGGCTCAGGTCATGATCTCAGGGTCCTGGGATCAAGGCCTGCATCGGGCTCTCTGCTCGGCGGGGAGCCTGCTTCCCCCTCTCTCTCTCTGCCTATTTGTGATCTCTGTCTGTCAAATAAATAAATAAAATCTTTAAAAAATATATTCTAGCTAATAAATGAAGAGAAATGAAAAAAACTACTATCACCATTTTGTAACACCTAGTAAACTAATGGAGCTTGGTATTCAGCATCAAAGCTGAAAATTTCAAGAAAAGAGTGATGATCAGACGCTATGTACCTCCCAATGAACATAAGACATAGTTACCTATGAAGTACTCTTGCCAATAACATTGATCCCAACTTTGGTAAAGTCTCTAGGTACAACTATCAATTTATAGGAAATATAGAAAACATAGGAATGTGTTAAATAATATCTCACCAAAATTGAGGATATGAAAAATTATACTGGATGGATGAAACTTCTTTTTCTTTTTGGAAAATAAATTTCAAGAAAAAAGATGGAAAGAAAATCTTTTTATTTAAAGAGACTTAAGATCATATCAACTAATTACATGGTATGAACCCTACCTCAAGCCTCATGTCAATAAGCAAACTATAAAAAATAATTATAGTCAATTATAAACAATCACTGACAATGTTGTTTCATTTTGCTCCGACCACCCCAGGCTCCTTGCTATTCCTCAAACAGGCCAACTCCGTGCTTTAACACTGGCTATTCTACCTGTCGATTTTGGAAATCCTCTTGCCTGGACACCTGCATAGCTACTTCCCTTACTGCTTCAAGGACTTTTCTCAAAGTCACCATCTCAAGGAACTCTTCCCCATCTCTCCACTTAAAAATTAAACACTCCATTCTAAACATTTCATATCTTCCTTGTTAATTTTTTTCCTCAGCTTTTATCACTATGGAATATTTTTTATACTTAATCTTCTTTATGATCTGTCTCCCCAACTAATATGTAGGAAAGAAATGTTTGTGTTTTGCCTACCTAGAAAATTCCTAGTTCATATGAGGTCCTCAATAAATATTTGTTGAATATTGAATGAATATGGATGAATCATAGCAAAATAATATTTAAAAAAGCAAATCTCCAAATATATCACTTTATAGACTTAAAAACAACTAAAACTAAAATATATGTATGTGATAAAAATATACATGTATGTGCGTCTACAAGCACACACAAGAAAATGAGAAAAACAAAACTCAGATGGTTATTAACATGCATAGAGATAGGGCATCAGAACAGGTAGATTATTACTTCATAGGAAGATGTAAGTTATTCTTAATATTTTCTATTTCATGTTGATAGTAGACTAGATATTTATTATATTTTTGATTACTTAAAAATGAAAGTAAAACAAGAATAAAATGATACCAAATCCTAAGAAAGTAATCTTCATTAAAAATAATTTTAGGACCGTATCATTTAAAATATTATTATAAATCTTAAAATTCTGTTAAAAAAAAGAATCTAACAGCATATGACCTAGGAATTTTTTAGGTAATTTCTTCTCTTTTAATGTCAGCAAATACCTTATGGTCTCTATAGACTGCAATGCAGAATGAACAGATCTAAAAGAGCAGAATTTTACTCTATATACTTACTTATAAATGTCTAGTATGCCTCTGGGTCAATACTTAAAAAAAGCTGTCTCTAACAATGGCTCCCTCCAAGAGGACAACTAGGTAGATGAGGGAAAGAGGTATGAGGGTTATTTTTCATGATTACCCTTTTGTTTTTGTATACCATAGACATGTATTAAATTTTCAGAAAATGTTATAATGAAATCCTTTACATTTATTTATGACAGGATTTATACACACACACACACACACACACACACACACACACACGGCTCTTATAAATCAAAAAACAAAACATAATAACCCAATAGAAAAAATGGGCAAAGGAAAGGCCAGATAGTTCAGTGAAGAAGAAATAAAAGGACGAACAAACGTTAACAAAAAAATGTCCAACCATAATCATAATTACAGGATACAAATCAAATTAAGGAAATGCTATTTTTCATCCAACAGGCTAGTGAAGATTAAACATTTAAAGACACCCAGTGTTGGCAACATGTTGGAGAAATTGCCATACTCTACTGATTGGGTATAAATTGGTGCAATGTTTTGAAGAGTGGTTTATCAATATATATAAAAGTCTTATATGCATATACTCTATGTCTTAGCAATGTTACTTCTAGGCATTTACCCAAAGGCAGCTATCACACAAAAGCTTAAAAATATATGTTCGTAGAAAAACTGTAGGAACAAAGACTCAAAATAGCATGAATGCTACTAGGTAAATACATTTTGCTATATCCATACAATGAAATATTTTGTACCCTCTAAAACTGCAAGTATATCCATATATATGACTATCCAAAGATGTCCAAGTTACATATTAACTGAATAAAACAAGTTCTAGAACAATGCATGTAGTATTGTGCCTCCCCCCCACCACCAACACACACACAGTTGGAACAATACAGTTTGAACTGAACAGATCCACTTATACAGGGATTTTTTTTTTTAAATACAATACAGTACTATAAATGTATTTGTTTCTTATGATTTTCTTAATAACATTTTCTTTTCTCTAGTTTGCTTTATTGTAAGAATACAGTATATAATACATAAAATATATAAAATATGTGCTAATTGACTGTTAACAAAAGTTTTCCAGTCAAGAGTAGGGTATTAATAGTTAAGTTTTGGGGGAGTCAAAAGTTGTACATGGATTTTCAACTGTGTGGGGGATGTGCACACTTAAAACCCCATGCTACTCAAGGGTCACCCGTAGATATATTTAAAAGTTTGTATATAAGGGCGCCTGGGTGGCTCAGTGGGTTAAGCCTCTGCCTTTGGCTCAGGTCATGATCTCAGGGTCCTGGGATCGAGCCCCATATCGGGAATCTCTGCTCAGCGGGGAGCCTGCTTCCCCCTCCCTCTCTGCCTGCCTTTCTGCCTACTTGTGATATCTATCTCTCTCTTTGTTAAATAAATAAATAAAATCTTTTAAAAATTTAAAAAATAAATTAAAACAATAAAAGTGTGTGTGTGTGTGTATGCTTTTAAATGCACAAAAATCTCTGGAAAGATGCATCAAAAACTGTTAAGAATGACTACTTCTAGAATGTGAAATTGTCAATCAAGTGGGAAAGGCAAGAGATTTAATTTTTTACATCTCTGTGCTGCTTGACTTTTCTACCTTTGTCTTTTGTACATCTAATGTTAAATCTATGAAGAAGAAAAGGAGGGGAAGATTTTACATTTTTTCAGGACCTAGCTTTGCAACAAAAGAACAATTTAATGTCTTCTATGTCACAAATAATCATTGTTTCCAGACATACCTCAGCTAAAGCTGAGAAATAAAAGATAATACCAAAAATTCCACCAAATGGATTAACTTATTTAATGGTATATATATTTTTTATAAAGATTTTGTTTCTTTATTTGACACAGGAAGAGTGAGTGAGATAGATAGGGAGTAAGCACAAGCAGGGGGGACAGCAAGCAGGGGAGATGATGCAGGCTCCCCACTGAGCAAGGAGCCTGATGTGGGGCTCAATCCTAGGACCCTGGGTTGATGACCTGGGCTGAAGGCAACTGCTTAACCGACTGAGCGACCCAGGCGCCCTATTTAATGGTGTATTTTGCTACTAAATCATCTTGGCAAGTCCACTGAGATGCAAAAATTCCATATGACCCATCTTAGGCTAATTTACGGGAGAGGTGATGATAAATAACCCTTATATTCACTATTTTTCTGATCAATACCCAATTTTCATTGCTTAATAGTCTAGCACTCCGAGATTTAATGTAGTATTTATCCAAATGGGAATATATATTTCCTAATTTAAACAACAACAACAAATGCCTTCTTCACCTCAAATACAGTTATTCTTTGCAAAGACTGAATGTTTCCAAACTGGGGGGAAAAAATTCTGTATATAGTCAAAACTCAGATTTTTATAGCTAACTGTAACTCCTTTACCTACATGCCTGATAGCTAAGTGTATGAGGAGCACCTTTGCTCCTTTCACCATGAATATCTCCATTTTGGCACTGCACAACAAGTTCATCTCTAATTTTTTGTTGTCTAACCCCAGTCAAGAGCTTCTATGAAATAGTCTATATTCTAGAGGATTAAAGGACATTTCTCTAAGCCATGTCCAATCACATATCTTACCTGGAAAATATGGTCTCAGTTACTACGAGAGTGTGATACACACAGAAATGTTCTACCAGATCCTCCTTCAAGAAAGGTCTTGTTGCCCAGCTCCTGGGAGTTATCATCAGCAGTCAGCTTCCAGCTGTCAGATGTTTCAGGGACCACCTAAGCTCCAGATTGGCCCAATGTCATACCCTTTCAGGAGCAGTTCACAACCAATGACTGATTGAGGCAAAGAGAGAAAGTTCTAGGCATTCTTGACAAGCCATTTTCACTCTAAAACTCACCAAGGGGGTGGTCTGAGGCTGAAGGGACTGCATCTCAGTTAGACTTACTCTTATAGTCCCATCCTGTGTTCAACCACTCCCATCTATAGATGATTATCTAAGGACATACTCAATAAACATTCTCAACACTATAGACTGTCCTCAGAGTCAGCTTCCTGGACAACTTAAATTGTGTCTCCTGGAATCTATTCAACATCATCCCACTGATTTTCATCCATGCCCAGTATAAGAAAGGGTCAAGAATGCTCATTATTTTTTTAAATTCATTAATGAGCCATTGCAGTTTCCTCAAGGCAAGACAGAGAACAAATCCTGGTGGGAGACCTTCTGTAAAGAGACCTAGTACCTATCATGATTCAGTCAAAGTCAACATAAAGGACCAGGAATAGAAACATGTCCAATAAGTCATATGCCACAGTGATGATGAATATGGAGCAGAAATCCATGGTGGGGGGTACCTGCCCAAAATAATAGTGTTAACAAAGAGCTGGAATTCTGGAATGGAGCTAAAGTTCAGAATAAGAAAGAGCAAAAATAAGGTAGGTCTTAAGATTGATTTGAATTTGGAAGAATAGCTAGGGTACCAAAAAGGCACTCCAGAAAGGGGAGACAAGGCAGAAGGCCAATTGTAATACTGATAATGGGGATCTGATATAGCTGCTCAGGTACTGAGTGAGGCCACCACCAAGTAGATAAAAGCTGGGACTTAGAAGCCCTTTGCTTAACATTGGGGCACCATGTCCTTGGTTGGAAACATAAAAAGCAAGAATCTATACCTATTTGATAGGGTGGTGTTAGGAGTAAATGTCAATGTGTGAGCTGTTGGGGCCGATTCCACGTTAAAACCTGTTAAACCTCTAGGGCCTGCCTGGGCCTACTTAGCCATAGTGACTCCATGTTGCCTAGGTAGACATTTTGTTGTTTAATAAATGCCTCAGCAGTTACTGATATCAGTTCCAGGTAACTGTTGCTAAAACACACACCTAAAACAAGGCCATTTTGTTTATATCAGTTCCAGGTAATTGTTACTAAAACACATGTCTAAAACAAGGCCAGACAGGTGGAAACACCCAATCAGCCAAGCCACATATGTAAAGGTCTGCAGTTGTGCCCTATAAAACTATAAAACTAACCTGTAAGACCATGGGGGGGTTGCTCTCTTCAGAGGCGGCCCTAGCCAGTCAGTCTGACTTCTAATGCTTGGCATAGAATAAAGCTTTACATAACTTTCACTTTGTCTCAACCTCGTTCCCCTAGCCGGTCAGTCTAACTTCCAATGCTTGGCATAAAATAAGGCTTTGCATAACTTTCATTTTGTCTCAGTCTCGTTTCTTTGATAATGGACCCAACATATGGGGGCTCATCTGGGATCAAGCGACGAGAACTGAGCCAGCATTAGAATTTCTGGGAAAAGCCTCCGGAGGTAAGATATCCATATTTTATTGTGAGATCCGGTCTGTCTGTCTGGTTGTGGAGCTCCAGGTGTGGCCCACCAGGGAGAATCTGGATGCAGCCATGCTCCCCAGGGCTGGAGTGGATGCAGGGATGCCCCATCCCTCTTCTGGCAGATCACCAACGGTTCGAGTCACCCTAGATGGTCAGGGGACCGAGAAAATCCCCACTTGCAGGTGGTTGCAGGGGACTGAGAAAATTCCCACCAGCCACTGGGTCTGCAGTTGTCTTTGTCTTGTCTTTTTGTTGTCTGTTCTGTTGCTCGTTTCTAGGGGACCTAGAAAATCCCCACCGGCGAATGTTTGTAGGGGACTGAAAAAATCCCCACCAGCAGCAGGTTCTGGGTAAGAGCTGCTGGGTCTGTGGTTGTCTTTGTCTTGTCTTTTTGTTGTCTGTTGTGTTACTCCTTTATAGGGGACCGAGAAAATCCCCACTGGCGAATGTTTGTAGGGGACCGAGAAAATCCCCACCAGCAGCAGGTTCTGGGTAAGGACTGCTGGGTCTGTGGTTGTCCGTGTCTTGTCTTTTTGTTGTCTGTGTTGTTGTTTGTTGTGTTTGAATAAATGGGGTAAACAGAGAGTAAGGGGACTCTTTCATCTCTCCATTCCTCATAATAGATGTGGGACTACTCCCTTGCTCATTTCTTGTGTTAATGGCTATAACTGGAGCCAACTGTGGTTAATCTAACTCGAGACAGAGACTTTAAGGAATATTCCCAAGCAGCTGCCAAAACTCCCTTTGTTTGGGGGAAGTTCCTTGCCTTCTCTGGCCTGACCTGGACTGCCTGGCCCCTCCCCCTTGCTGGTGGGGCCTTATGGCAGCATTTGGTTCTTCCGTCTCCCCCTACTGTTTCTGCACCAGCTTGGGCGCGGCCTGCATAACTGGCCTCTAGACCATCCTCGGTGCTTCCTGCACCACAGTTCCTTCTCTCTTCACTGTCAAGAAACAAAAAGAGCAGTCCCTGGACCTAACACCCCCCCACTCCAAATCTTCCCACCTGTGTCTCAGGTAAATATTCAAAATGGAGTGGGCCCAGGTGGAACATAAATCAGTATTTAAACTAAGTTAAGTTTGTTGGTTTAATTAAGATAGAAATGTCTTTAAAGTTACAGCAGTAAATGTAAAACTTCAATCAAAGTTTACTGAAGGTCAAATAAGCTCATGTTATCTGTTAAAATCTGTTAGCAAAGAAATAACTGAACTGATGATTAATTGTCTCTCTCAAAGTTTTAATGGGTAATTGTTAAAGTAGCTTTCAAAGTCTTTGGTAACCTGAAACTTTAAAGGTTTACTTGGATGACAAATGGAATTAAATCTGTTGGACATCTAGGTCTTAGCCAAATAGGATAATATACTAAAGCATTAATTACTGGAACCAGGTTTGTGCTTTTGACTTCTTACTGCAAAAAAAAAAAAAAAAAAAAAAAAAAAAATTAAATCTGTCGGTAAACATGTTTTGTACTTAACTGATTCATAAATTTGCCATCCACAGAATTCTGTTGTATTGTGAACCAACTGTTGACAATTGGTTAATACTTAGCCATCACTAGAGACTAAAATGTTTCTAAAAATACAAAATTCTGCTAACTGTAACTAAGACTGATGAAAGTAAGAAAAACAACCCTATATGTAAAAAGTAGGAGATACAAAAAAATAAGAAGAAGAACTGGAAATACATCTTGTTAAGATAAAAGGTAATTTTGTCCTAAATGAGATAATTGTTTGAAAAAAAAAATGGCTTGGGACAAAACCTAAATGCAAAAAAGTTGTAAAAGGTTTGTGAAGAAAAATCTTCAAAAAAGGAATTTTAGGTATAGTCAGGATGGACTAAGATTAAAATGAATTTTAAGGGGTGCCTGGGTGGCTCAGTGGGTTAAGCCTCTGCCTTCGACTCGGGTCATGATCCCAGGGTCCTGGGATCGAGCCCCGCGTCAGACTCTCTGCTCAGCAGGGAGCCTGCTTCCTCCCTCTCTCTCTGCCTGCCTCTCTGCCTACTTGTGATCTCTCTGTCAAATAAATAAATAAATAAATCTTCAAAAAAATGAATTTTAAAATGTAGCACATCAGAGTGATAAATCACATGAAATGACTCCATGTATTCTAGACTACCAAAAAAAAAATGCCATTAAGATTTTTATTAAAAGTTTTAATGTCTAAAAAACCAGAGGAAAGGCAGTTGACTGATAACTGATAGTAAGTTTAGAAAAACTGTACACACACACAAAAAGAGGGCCTAAAAGAGTAAGTAGTTGTGTCTTAAAATAAAAATATCTGGTTGCACAAGAACATGAAAGGAAATAATAAAAACTAAACTTGAGGGTATTTAGTAAGTCATAGAAGGCTTGGGGAAAGTGACCTTTATTTGCCTTGATTTATAGGTTTGAAAGAGAACAATGAAATACGTTGGAAATTTAACCATATTAGATCAGTTTTGATGGATGTATTCACAAGAAGGAAAAAAAGACTAATAAATCTTTTCCTGTAAAGTGTTTCTGTTCAAATGAGGCATAGTATTTAAAAAAGGAAGACTAAAGCCCCGTGTCATGGCAAATCTATATTGGTGATCCACTCAAGTAAATGTTGACTACTATGTAAACTAAAAAACACTGGTATAAAAAATCTGCTGTCTCTCTGTTCAAAAACACAAAGTTTTCTTAGATTACTTGATCTGCTGTTAAGAAGAGACTATAAATGTTTTTCTCTTTGCCTGACCAGAGGCAGGCAAATTTTGTTTCATCCATAATCCTATTTAAGCATGTGCTTTAAAACTTAAATTTTAACAATAATCAACAAGATTTAAATTGTAAATGAGATCTCTTTGACTCCTAAGGCTCTTTCTTGATATGCTAAGTTACTCAGAAAGTACTGCTGGGCCAATGATAAACCTTGGGTTACATTTGGGTAAATGCTATAACTATTATAGAAATTCTATGCATTTCCTAAAGTTTTAACCTTTTGATAAGGTCATCACTTGATATTATAATTATTAAAATGTTACGTGTCACAGAAGTAACCTGATTTTCTTGCCAGTTAAATTGTAAAACCATATATATTCTGAGTTTTTGTCACTTATAATTGTTTTAGTTCTCCTGTAAAATAAGTTTTATCTTAAAGGAGATTCATATAAAGAACTTTCAGGACAAAATACAGGTATTCAATATATTAAACTAAAATGGGTAAGAATTTCCAGAACAAGTAAGATGGGACCTTAATCCCCAGCGAATGGAGGATTACTGCCCAAAGGAACCCCCCGACTGGAATCCAAACTCTGATGAAGGTAAGGAGCTGGAAACTGGTGGTGGATGTCTAGTCACTGCAGGCACTAAAGTCTGTTTTAAAAAGATCCCACGCAGGGATCCAAACTGCCTACACTGAGACGGAGACGGAGGTGAAACCACATCCTTACCAACCCGGAGACTTGGTTTGGATACGCTGCCACTGACTTTTACCCTGTTCCTACTCAGCAGCAGCCCTAAACATCGGCCTAAAACAGCCCAATGGACGACCATAATAGTCCCTACTGTCTTCACTAACTTCCTTAAGGCCCCCACCAGAGCCTGGTTTGCTTGCAGTTCAGGAAAAGTCAAGGAATTGACTAATCTCCAAAGAAAAGGGGGGAATTCCATGTTAAAACCTGTTAAACCTCTAGGGCCTGCCTGGGCCAACTTAGCCATAGTGACTCCATGTTGCCTAGGTAGACATTTTGTTGTTTAATAACTGCCTCAGCAGTTACTGATATCAGTTCCAGGTAACTGTTGCTAAAACACACACCTAAAACAAGGCCAGACAGGTGGAAACATCCAATCAGCCAAAGCCACATATGTAAAGGTCTGCGGTTGTGCCCTATAAAACTATAAAACTAACCTGTAAGACCAAGAGGGGGTTGCTCTCTTCAGAGGCAGCCCTGGCTGGTCAGTCTGACTTCTAATGCTTGGCATAGAATAAAGCTTTACATAACTTTCACTTTGTCTCAGTCTCATTTCTTTGATAATGGACCCAACATGAGCCATGGTAAACACTGGGGAAAAAAATGTAACTTTTAAACAGTGGTAGTTATCATAGTATGGTTTGAGATTATCCAAGTGTTCCCATTTTGAAATCCTTATTGTTATGTTAATCCTGGAGCTTTCTCAGCCTTGATAAAAGATCAAGCCCACATGAGCACAGGCAGGGACAGAAGTGAAAGGCTGATACTCACAATCTCTCTCTTGATAAACAAAACAAACTATTTCCTCTTATTCCATACTGAGATGCTGCACTGCCTTGTTGTTTCACCTTTTGCTCAGTTGCCTGGAAACATAAAACCAAGCTTAATGCACAAAATAGAGAGGCTGTCCCTTCCTCCCTTCTAACTTCTTATTCTCTTATCTACCACCTTTCTAACCGCTTTAATTTTATCCCTTTATCATTCATTTGTGACTTGTGTCAAATCCTTTTGAAAAAGAGAAATAGGGAGACAAGTAAACTCAAAAAATTTTACTTGTAATGAAAAAATAATCTCTTTTGTGAAGAAAGCTTGCCTACTTAAAATATTGTTACTATATCACCTCACACCTGTCAAAATGACTGAAATCAAAAACACAAGACATAATAATTGTTGCTGAGGATGTGGAGAAAAAAGGAAACTTCCTGCACTGTTGGTGGGATGCAAACTGGTGCAGGCACTCTGGAAAACAATATGGAGGTTCCTCAAAAAATTAAAAATAGAATTGCCATATGATCCAGCAATTCCACTACTGGGTATTTACCCAAAGAATATGAAAGCACTGATTCAAAAAGATATACGCACCCCTATATATTACAGCATTATTTAAAATAGCCAAATTATGGAAGCAGGCCAAGTGTCCATCCATAGATGAATGATTAAAAAGGAAGATGTCATATATATATACAATGGAATATTACTCAGCCATAAAAAGAATGAAATCTTGCCATTTGCAATACATGGATGGATCTATAGAGTATAATGGTTAGCAAAATAAGTCAGAGAAAGAAAAATACTATACAGTTTCACTCATACATGAAATTTAAAAACAAAACAAAGAAAAAAGGAGAAATTGAAAAACAGACTCTTAACTATAGAGAATAAACTGGTGGTTACCAAACTGGAAGTGGATGAGGGATGGGTGAAATAGGTAAAGGGGATTAAGAGTACACTTATCTTGATAAGTACTCAGTAATGTAAATAATCATTGAATCACTATATTGTACACCTGAAATGAATATAGCACTGTATGTTAGCTATAATGGAATTAAATTTTTTAAAAAATTGTTGCTAAAGATTTTTGTAACTGACATGCTTTCCATAACTCTAGGCATAAACTAGCTTTAAAGATTCATTCATGTATATACTCAAAAAACATTGTTGAACTGTCAAAATCTTGATGTTTTTTAAAGAAATGGAAAAACCCATCCCAAAATTCATATGGAATCTAAAAGGACCCTGAATACCCAAAACAATCTTAAAAAAGAAGAACAAAGTTAGAGGTCTCATAATTCCTGATTTCAAAACTTACTACAAAGCTACAGTAATCAAAGTGCAGTATTGGTATTAAAAACAGATATATAAATGAAGAGAACAGAAAGCCCCAAATAAATCTTCACGTATATAGCCAAATGATTTTTGACAAGGGCGCAGAGACTGTTCAATGGGGAAAGGATAGTTTTTTCAACAAGTGGTGCTGGGAAAACTGGATATCCACATGCAAAAGAATGAAATTGGACCAATTTTACCTTAGGCCAAATTAAGTCAAAATATATACACCAAAAAGTAAGTCAAAATGGATCAAAGACTTAAATGTAAGACATAAAATTCTGAGAATAAAGCATAGCAGAAAAGATTCAGGGTACTGAATTTGGCAATGATTTCTTGGAAATGACTCCAAATGTATAGGCAGCAACAATAACAAAAATAGATAAATTGGACTGCATCAAAATAAAAATTTTGTGCATCAAAGAACATTATCAACAGAATAAAATTGCAACCCATGGAATTGGAGAAAATATTTACAAATCACATATCTAATAAAGGGTTAATATTCAGAATATATAAATATATATTTAAAAAATATATAAAATCCTACAACTCAAGGACAAAATAACAACCCTATTTTAAAAAGGGTAAAGGATTTGAATGGACATGTCTCCAAAGAAGTCTATGAACGGCCAAGAAGCACATGAAAAAATACTCATCATTGCTAACCATTAAGAAAATGCAAATCAAAACCATAGTGAGATACCATCTCATATCCAATAAAATGGCTATTATCAAAACAAAAAAAATAGCAAATGTTGGCAAGGATATAGGAAAATTAGAACCTTTGTACACTGCTGGTGGAAATGTAAAAATGGTTAAGCAGCTATGGAAAACGCTATGGAGATTACCTCCAAAATTAAAATTCCCATATGATGCAGCAATTCACTCTAGGTATATAGAATTGAAAGGACAGATTCAAACAGGTAACTGTCCACTTGATTCATAACAGCATATTCACAATGGCCAAAAGGTGGAAACAACCCAAGTATCCACTGACAGAAGAATGGATGAGAAAAATATGGCATATAAATACCAGGGAATAGCATTCAGCTTTTAAAAGAAAGGAATTTTTTTTAATTCTTTTTTTAATTCTTTTTAAAAAATTAACATATAATATTTTATTTGCCCCAGGGGTACAGGTCTGTGAATCATCAGGCTTACACATTTCACAGCACTCAACATAGCACAAACCTTCCCAGTATACATAACCCATCCACCCTATCCTTACCTCCCCAACCCCCCAGCAACCCTCAGTTTGTTTTGTGAGATTAAAAGTCTCTTATGGTTTGTCTCCCTCCGGATCCCAACTTGTTTCATTTTTTCCTTCTCTACACTCCATAACCTCCCGCCCTGCCTCTCAAATTCCTCATATCAGAGAGATCATATGATAATTGTCTTTCTCTCAGTGACTTATTTCACTCAGCATAATACCCTCTAGTTCCATCCACGTCATTGCAAATGGCAAGATTTCATTTCTTTTGATGGCTGCATAGTATTCCAGTGTGTGTGTGTACACACACACACACACCACATCTTCATCCATTCATCTGTTGATGGACAAATAGGTTCTTTCCATAGTTTGGCTATTGTGGACATTGCTGCTATAAACATTCGGGTGCACGTGCCCCTTCAGATCACTACATTTATTTCTTTAGGGTAAATACCCAGTAGTGCAATTGCTGGGTCTTAGGGTACCTCTATTTTCAACTTTTTGAGGAACCTCCATACTGTTTTCCAGAGTGGCTACACCAGCTTGCATTCCAACCAACAGTGTAGGAGGGTTCCCCTTTCTCTGCATCCTTGCCAACATCTGTCATTTCCTGACTTGTTAATTTTAGCCATTCTGACTGGTGTGAGGTGATACCTCATTGTGGTTTTAATCTGCATTTCCCTGATGCTGAGTGATGTGGAGCACTTTTTCCTGTGTCTGTTGGCCATCTGGATGTCGTCTTTGCAGAAATGTCTGTTCACATCCTCTGCCCATTTCTTGATTTGATTGTTTGTTCTTTGGGTGCTGAGTTTGATGAGTTCCCCATAGATTTTGGATACTAGCCCTTTATCTGATATGTCATTTGTGAATATCTTCTCCCATTCTGTCCATTGTCTTTTTTTGTTGTTGTTGACTGTTTCCTTTGCTGTGCAAAAGCTTTGATCCTGATGAAGTCCCAGTAGTTCATCTTGCCCTTGCTTCCCTTGCCTTTGGTGGTATTTCTAGGAAGAAGTTGCTGCGGCTGAGGTCAAAGAGGTTGCTGTCTGTGTTCTCCTCAAGGATTCTGATGGATTCCTGTCTCACATTGAGGTCTTTCATCCATTTTGAGTCTATTTTTGTGTATGGTGTAAGGAAATGGTCCAGTTTCATTCTTCTGCATGTGGCTGTCCAATTTTCCCAACACCATTTATTGAAGAGACTATCTTTTTTCATTGGACATTCTTTTCTGCTTCATCGAAGATTAGTTGACCATAGAGTTGAGGGTCTATTTCTGGGCTCTCTATTCTGTTCCATTGATCTGTGTCTGTTTTTGTGCCAGTATCATACTGTCTTGATGATGACAGCTTCGTAATAGAGCTTGAAGTCTGGAATTGTGATGCCACCAACTTTGGCTTACTTTTTCAACATTCGTCTAGCTATTCGGGGTCTTTTGTAGTTCCATATAAATTTTAAGATTATTTGTTACATTTCTTTAAAAAATTTTTTTGATAGGGGATTGCATTATATGTGTAGATTGCTTTAGGTAGCATAGACATTTTCACAATATTTGTTCTTCCAATCCATGAGCATGGAATGTTTTTCCATTTCTTTGTGTCTTCCTCAATTTCTTTCATGAGTACTTTATAGTTTTCTGAGTACAGATTCTTTGCCTCTTTCATTAGGTTTATTCCTAGGTATCTTATCATTTTGGGTGCAATTGTAAATGGGATTGAATCCTTAATTTCTCTTTCTTCTGTCTTGTTGTTGGTGTATAGAAATGCAATTGATTTCTGTGCATTGATTTTATATCCTGACACTTTACTGAATTCCTGTATGAGTTCTAGCAGTTTTGGAGTGGAGTCTTTTGGGTTTTCCACATAAACTATCATATCATTTGCAAAGAGTGAGAGTTTGACTTCTACTTTGCTGATTCAGATGCCTTTAATTTAAAAGAAAGGAATTTCTAGTACATGCTACAACATGGACAAATCTTGAGGACATAACGTTAAGGGAAATATGCCAGTCATGAAAACAACAACAACGACAACAATTACTGTATGATTCCACTTACAGGAGGTACCTAGAGTAGTCAAATTGACAGAGACAGAAGGTAGAGTGGTGGTTGCCAGGGCTAAGGGAAGGGAGAATGGGGAGTTGTTGTTTAATGGGTATGAAATTTTAATTTTATAAGTTGAAAAGCTCCAAGGATGGACAGTAGTGATGATTGTAGAACAATGTGAGTGTACTTAATGCCACTGAACTATACACTTGACAATGGTTACAATGGTCAATTTTATGTTATATTTTGCCACAATTTTTTTGAAAAATGAATTTTTTTAGTAACCAAATGTTACTAGCTCTGTATAAGACTCAGATAACTAGCAGTATAATAGGAAAGAAAGAGAAAAATAAACTATCACAAAATAACAGTCACCATAATGGAGTTATTCACACTTTGGTAGCCCAAGGAAGAGAAACAGAATCAAGGATATAGTACCTTATTTTTCATTTTATAGAACTAGCTTTGTCCTGAATATATCTAATGATTCGTTGTTCAAAAAAGACTTACTGAACAACCACTTTCAGTCAGACACTCTTGCATGGAAGTTACACTTCCTGTGAGAAAAAATAAGGAAGAGCCACATTTGCCCTGTGGAGCAGAGATCTAGACTCCCTGTCTAAACTGGAGAAAAAATAGAAGATATTCTGGAATCTAACCCAAAGCCATTTCTCATGCGACCCCCTGGAAGTAGGACCATGCTTCGAAAAATTCTTTTGGCAATAATCATTGCCTAGATTTTAGATCCAAGATCCAAGAAATAAAACTGCTCTTTGACTTACAAACTTTCCCTCTACTAAGAACAGTCAACTTAGTTAAAGTTCACCTTTTCAACAACAAGCCACTCAGTATTATAAGCCAGTGCATCTTAGCATTAATGTACATCCAAGGCATCTGGGGTTCTTTTGTTTTTTAAGATTTTATTATTTATTTGACAGAGAGACAGTGAGAGTGAGAGAACACAAGCAGGGGGAGTGGGAGAGGGAGAAGCAGGCTTCCTGCTAAGCAGGGAGCCTGACAATGCAGAACCCTGGGATCATGACCTGAGCCGAAGGCAGAAGCTTAACGATTAAGCCATCCAGAGACGCATCTGAAGTTCTTAACTTGCAGTTGTTGATTCAGTGGGTCTGGGGCAGGTCCTGTTCTGCTTTCCTAATAAGCTCCCAGGTGAGGCAGACCCTGCCAGTCCCCTGACCACACTTGGAGCAGCCAGGTCATAGATAACAACAT
Organism: Mellivora capensis; assembly: GCA_004024625.1. Classification (NCBI taxonomy): domain Eukaryota; kingdom Metazoa; phylum Chordata; class Mammalia; order Carnivora; family Mustelidae; genus Mellivora; species Mellivora capensis. The sequence goes on from PISX010012021.1 coordinate 19,392, forward strand.
CAGATAATATACATACCCTCCCATCACAGCAATCACAGTTTCACACATGGCTTCTCCTTGGTGCTGGTTAAAGCTGGCATTGCTCTCCCTGACACAAAGTGCAAAATCTTACAGCATTTGTCCAAAAAAAAAAAAAAAAAATAGTAGTTTCCAAAGGAAGGGGGGGGGACCTTTTTAAGTTTGGATGAACCTCTATTTCTAATTACAGGGTTTTCATAAAGAAAGCCTTAAGGGTAAGATTAGTTTTAAGTTCATCAACTGCTTTCACTCAAGGAAAATTAAGGGTTGCCTGAGTTTGACAGGTACTTAATTGCATCATAACAGAAAGAGGGTTTGATTTCCCCCCTAGTCCATTATAATTAAATCCTTGCATATTCTTCAGCTTCTGAAAGGTCACATGAGGAAGCTGAATTTATAAGTATTGTAGGGTTTTTTCTTCTTTTTCAATTTAATAAAGAAAATAAATCAAATTGCTTTGCTTGGAAACAAACATATCAGCCCCCCAAAGAGAAAAATCATTTCATGAGTACCAAAGGGGACTGTATAACTCTCATAATTTTCATAATGAAAACTCTGCATAATTTGCCATGTTTCTGTTTGCCCAAACTTGTTAAATGATCAAAAATTATTAAATCTTAACAGATTGATCTACCCTTGTCAAAACCCACATTATGCAGAACAGGCCTTCCCAGAAAAAGAGGACTCTTCCTGGAAGGTTATTATGCAGTTTCAAGAAAATATTATACACTCCAAGACCACATCAATACTTCTAGGAACCAAAGACTATCTGTGAGACATACAGTTTTGTTGTTTCCTGATTATAACTTTAAATCTTTACATCAAGAAGAGCAATGAACAAAAACGCATTCACAGTTTTGCTCCCATGAGCTACAAAAAGATCATTAGCTATTGCACTTAGTTTTTCCATTTTGAGGGGTGAACCAGAAATTCAGAGGCTAATTCTCTACCATTAAGTTGTACTTTTTCTTCCATTATTTCATAATATTTTGGTCTAGCTGTCATCAGAAGCACTGTCCAATCCTACATAGGTTTAAATTCAGGCCTGTAGATTTAGCTGAGATCAAGGTATCAAGATTCCGCAAATGGCATTAATCTAGTCTCACATTTTCCCCTAAAACAAATCTAGTTCCAGAAAATCCCACAAGATATGTAGCAAATTCCTATGTGACCACAGATCTCCTCACTAACTCTTCTTGTTAATCCTTGAAAACTCTCTGGATGGCCAATCAAGAGAGAATATACTTGTCCAGCTGGCAGATAGATGACATAATTGTGATAGCCTCTTATTTCTTTTTGTGACTTTAACTGAAATGGTACTTTTATTGAAGTCTGCCATTTTTTTCTGACCAGCCAAGCGAATAATTATACTGTCCAGGATATTAAGGGAAACAGGCCAACCCAAAAGGAAATCAGGCAGTGACTTGAAGGAATCTTACCAGGATTCTAAACACAATAACCTCTGCCTCCTCCCTTGCCATCTTTCTCTCAGGTTTCTGTGAGAATCTGTCTTCTAGGTTTATAATAACTCAAGAGAGAAGCAGAACAGACAGAATAAGTGGCACAATGAAAATAGGAGGAAGCACATTATCTTTGGTGGTCCACAGATTGGCTATGATGTGTGACCCTGATTGGCCCTTGAGGGGACCAAAATTTTCCCATATGAAGTCCCCTTAGGTCTACTTCTTCTTTCCACTGGCTCTCTGAACAGCCGGGAGCCAGGACAAGGGGCAGTCTTCTAACTTACTTTTGCTTAGGGACACACCAAGAACCCTCTTCCTCCTGAAGGAAACTCAGCTGCTGACAGATCCTTCTCCAGTAGTTGTGTAGCAGACCAGGAACCTGCCCAAGAGCCTCAGAGAGGAAATTTATTGGAAGATCCCACTTCTTACAAATGCAGTCACTAAGTCATCTCTCAAAAACAGTTGCTGCTTTCTTAATTTACTTATGAAAAATGGAAAGCTGGGGCCCAATCACCATTTTCCCACCTCTCTTATCACCCTCACTTCTTAATTTACCATCTTTCTCTCTGTAGCTATAGAAATCTTCAGAAACATTTTCCATCTCTCTGTTAAAAGTCCAATTTTTCAAATGATAACCAGGATCTAGCTGTACACAACCTCTCTCTTTCATCAGTCTAATGAAGTTATGATTCAACAAAGGAGCTCTTCCTAGCTAGCATTTAAAATTCCTTAGTTATATTAATTATACTAATAAATACAAAAAATAGGCTTCTTATTCACTAAGAATAGCCTAAAAGAGAGGGACCACCCTCCCCAATACAAAGAAAGGGATTTTTCCATTTAAAGGTTATTTTCTTGAATAGTTTAACTAGGCATTAAACCCAAACCTTCCGGAGCCTTGGCCTCCAGAGGCTCCCTCCTTCACTCCTGCTGTCCAGAGCTTTGCGTCAGTCACTGCGGTCCTCCTGCTGGCACAGGAGACTCAGACCTCGGCTTTCCCCCAAGCCTGTCAACGCTGCTCGCAATAACTGCCAGAGAAACCATATGGTCTTTCCACACCCTCCCCTTGGGGCCAAGCTTATTATCTCCCCAACCTACCCACAGCAGCACGGAGCCAGAAAGAAGAGAAAGAGCAAACTTGGGGCCTGAACGTGGACTGTTCTTATTTTTCTGCCATTGAATCACCATAGGGAGAGGTAGTGCAGGACATGGGATGGAAAGAGAAAAAGGAGGAGAGAGAGAGAGAGAGAAAGGAATGAAAGGAGAGAGGGATGGAGGGAGGGAGGGAGGGAGGGAGAGAGGGAGGGAGGAAAGAAGGAAGGAAGGAAGGAAGGAAGGAAGGAAGGAAGGAAGGAAGGAGAGACTACTTGGCAAAAAAGAAAAAAAAAACACTTGCTATGAAAGAAGCTTAGCTCATCTGTAATTCAGTTTTTGGTTTAGTACCATTTAGTTCTACATTCTGATGTCAGAAATGCCTAGGAAATGTCTTCTAATTCTAATAATGTTGTCCTCAAAATAACTTATATACTGGTGTTAAACAGCATTTTAAGAGTATTGTGCTTTCTTTAATAATATCTTCACCTCAGAGGAGAAAGACTGCATACAATCTGGAGGCACTTCTTGAAGTTGCTATTCAAATATGGCACAGTAAGATAACTCTCTAAGTTGAAGAGAAAAATGTTACCTGGACAAAATGTCACCTGAACAAAATGTCGCCAGAGTTTTAAAAATCATTATGATTTTCCTATTTCAAAAATGAATTCTGTATAATTTTTTTAAACCTGGTCATTAATTCCTTAAACATGACACTCAGCTCAGATTCAGAAAGTAGGTTTTCATAGGAACCAAACTCCATCTGAAAAACTACTATTGAATATCCATCTACCCATCTAGTCATTTTTATTTTTATTATAATGAATACTAAGCTATGATCTCTGGCTATCAAAATTTAATTTTGAAAAGAGATATTTATACTCTGTACTAAAAAGACAAAATTGGAGGTCTAAAATTATTTTATGAGAAAATAATTCACATGAAATTCTGGGTGTCTGACCAGACCATTGCTTTGGGATTTGACCTGAACTAATATTTCCACCCCCTACTCCTCATCATCCATCCCACTCAGCACCTCATACACTGAGAAATCTTATTTTTTTTTAATGCCGTGTTGAAGGGACTTTTCTAAAATGCCAAGAGACCACAAACTGTATCTGGTTGGCCTCTCTGTTCCCCATACTCGCCTGGCTTCATTATGAAAGATGCCAGAAATAGCATTCCTACAGGATTTCCAGTACAGAAACCACAAGAATGCTCTTTCTCATGATATGGCAACTGTGCAACAATATGGCGTCATTTGGAAAATTACAGTCTTAGAGACAAATATTTTTCCCCTCTCCGATGATTTAAAATAGACAGGGTGTCACCCAAAAATCATGCTTTCCCTTCTCCAAGATGGAGGACTCTTCTTACAATGTTTCTCCTAGGGACAGCAACCTTTGTTGCTGGAACCCCTAAAAAAACAAACTCTCACACACAAAACTCCTTGGATAGTCCTCAAAGGATTTTGGAAACTATTCAGTGTGTGTCCGCTGAAATGGAAAGCATTTTAGAGTATATCACTAAATAAACATTTCTTTTTTGACTCGACATTATAGTAAATCACACTTATAATGAATTTTCCGCAGAGCTTAAATTTGCATATTATGAGAAGTATCAACATTATTATGACAGATATTTTTTGTGTGTGACATTTACTTTGGATACACTCTGCACAAAAAAAGAACAATAATCTAGAAACAAGTAACCTAATTATGAGACATTATATATAGGGCATTTTTTTCTGGCATTAATTTTCCTCTTAGTCCCTTTTATAGGTCTTTTTAATTTTTTTTTTAATTTCTTTTCAGTGTTCCAGAATTCATTGTTTATGCACCACACCCAGGGCACTTTTAAGGAGAAAGAACATAAGAAAATTTTCCCAGAAGTGTAGATTGTGAGTTCCATGAAGGCATGTCTGCCTGATTCATAGCTATAATCCCTGGACCTACTCATGTAGAACTTTTAAAGAAACTCAATAAACATTTGAGAAAAGAAGAAAGAGGAGGAGACATGGGGCAGAGGTAAGGACAAGAAAAGAACAAAGTGTGCACGGTAGCTGAGCTCAACATGGGGTAAATGAAGCTAATTTATTAGGAAACCATCTCAGTCATTTGCATTTACCTAGAAAAGGAGTTGAACTCTCCTCACGGAAGTGGGAGTTGTTTTTTGCTGTGATGGCAAATAAGGCTGTCGGCTGTCAGAAGAACCTACCGCCCAGATTCTCAGAGCATTTTCTATTTCTGTTTCTTCCTACACAGCATCAAGTCACTATACAATTATTTCCAATTGCCTAAAGACTGCATATGAATATCCTGGCTCTTGATTTCCAGAGTCCCCTCTAATTTTTATTACGTTTATATGGGTTAGACAAAGTTGTTAATGTTTAAAAGGTCATAAACAAGACATACATCACCAAAAGGGTGTGCGTGTTGTTTTCTGTTTGGTTTTCAGCAAAGAGAGATCTTTACTTCTAAAAAACAAGAGAGAGTTCCTGAAGAGAGATTTATTTCTAATTTTTAGCCTCTTTAGCTTCTGTATTTCTTGAAACCCTCTAATCTCAAACCCCAATGGCAGAAAATTTATTGAGCTCACAAAAGCAAAAAATATAGAAGCCAAAATGATTGGAACAAATGCAATGTTGGCTTACTCAAAAGCAGAGACAAGTGATCATACAGATAAGCCATTTGAGTCCAGTCCCTCTGCAAGGTCACACACACACACACACACACACACTCCACAAAAGCCTCTCAAGCTTCAGAGGGTTCCTTGTGTGAAAATGGCCTAAGGTCTTTAGAATTCCTATTTCCTGTTGGCAGTTTCTGCAAACACCATCTGAAATCTCTGAGGAATGACCAGATGGACAGCTCCAGAATGGCACTCTCTCAAGTTTTTTACCTGGACATCGACGGAAGGAAAAGAGGAAGTTATTTAATGACTGGGAATGAAAAAATCAAGTAACCTAAAACATATTTTCTGGCAAAATTTGCCTTCTACAAAGCAGCCGAAGGATGATAACAGGGTGTGGAGAGATGGAATCAGCAGTTAAGTGGATATCCGTCTGTCACTTAGCCTTCATTACACAGCATTAGAGACCAGCGTCTGACCAGCTTGGCAATCTGTCTTCCCACATTGCCCCACTGGCAAGATGCTTCCCCAAGGCCCATGGCCAGTGGCCACACCACTCTGGCCTGCGGTTCCATCACATCTTACAAACTGTAAAGGGGCCGAACAGTACTTGGATGAGATCAAGGGTCAATCTGGACTGGATTCAGGACTGGTTCAACAAGGCTTTGCACAACTTGTTCCCCCATTTCCCTCTCCTCGTATTTCTTTATCTTCTGGGCTTCCTATTTTGAGCACCTCCCTCAGCCCTCTGACCCAGATGAGCTTCTGTTTTCCTAAATTCCTCTCACCCTTACCATATTCCAAAGTCTTCCTTCCTCTGTCTTTTCAATGTTTCCTCTTGCTGTACTTATATTTCTTTAAAACCAACATGAATTGGCTGGAAGCAAAATAAACAGATACAGCTAACAGAATCATAAATCACCAAGTTGGAGAGTAAGATTCTTCCCAATACAGGAAACCACCTCTCAGTTGGCTTTAGAAAAGGAGATAAAGGAACAGAACTTTAGTTTCACCAAAATGTCCTGTTCCCTTAACAAGTCCTCTGGGATTAAATACAAAGTGTGCTAGACAGATTAAATATTCAGACTGAGCATATATAGTGAATCAAAGCCCTCTTCACTGTATGCACCTTATTTAACAAATATGGAAAATAAATACAACTCGTATACTTTCTGAAGCTATAAAGAAGTATTAAAAATGAACTCCACATATTTGGGTACATAACAATAGTCCCAAACCAGGGCTCACCAAAGCCATTTTGCAGCAACAGTGCACTGTGAATTCTAACTTTCCTCATAAAGATGGAGCTGTCACATACATACAAACATGCACACAGACAGATGCATAGACAAATCACTCCAATTCCACAATACTCGCCACAGAAAATGGCTCTCTCATCTACCCAGCTGTGCAAGCCACGCCCTAACAGTCATCTGCTTCTGTCCAGTGTATTTACAAAAGAATTCTCATTTCTATAGCCTCCCTTTAGTAGTCCAGGGGTTGTCAAACTCTTTCTATAAAGAGCCAAATAATGAATATTTAAGGCTCTGTGGGTCAAACAGCTTCTGTTTCAATAACTCAACTCCACTGTTGTAGTACAAAAGCAGCCATAGAAATATGTGAGCAAATGAGCAGGCAGCAGGTGGGATCTGGCTGCTGTCTACTAATGGCTGCTGCGGGCTATGATCATCTCTCATTCACATTTCTGCCACACTTCTAACTGGTCTCCTGTGTCCAGATTGGCTCTTCATTAACCCATTCTCTACTTTGCAATCAAAGATCTTTCAAAAACATGAGTAAGACCCTCCATGGATGAAAAGGTTCACTAGTTTCCTAGTTCCCTTAAGATAAAAGTGAAAATCTTTAGGATGGCCCTTTTATGCACTCCAGGATAGGCCACTGTCTATTTCTTCACACTCTATGATCCAGTCATACTGCACTTCTGCACTTGTTTCCATTCTTCATAGTATACATCAAGCTACCTGTTGCCTCTGGGCCTTCACAAAGGCTGAGAAGAACACTGTCTCCAGTGTTCCTCCCCCTATGCCCTTTATCATTTAGATCTCCTCTTACAAGTCATTCCCTCTTGAATGTTCCCTGCCCATCATACTAGACCTACTAAGTCAGACAAGGACTCCTGCTAAATCTTCTTAGCACCTTGAGTTTTCATCATATTTGAATATTAATCATGTTTGCTGCTAGACTGTAAGTTTGGGAGGAAGAAAGCATGTCTGTCTTTTATGTAACTATTTCTTCAGCATCTAGTAGAGTACCTGGCATGTGACGCATGCAAAAGAATGTTCATTGAATGAGTAAATAAGTGAATCAGAATTGAAAGTGCAGTAAAATGTTCCAAATTGTTCTGTAATATTATACTTAGTTAATTATCTGTAAGGACCATAAAAGCTCAACAGGCATCAAAAAAGAAAAATGTTCTCCAGTATAGAATAATATTATAGACTTTAAAGAGATGAGTTCATTATATAACTCAATAAATTGGTTAAATATTCATAGTAGTTAATTAAAATTAAGTACTTCAATGTATATGCAGGTATAATCTTTATTACCTTCTCTTCCTATAGGTAACTCTCTTGCTGATCACTATCCTCAAATGTGTATAGTAAGACATGGAAACATGACAACCTCATTATAATAATGATGTTACTATCTTTTGACTCCTTCCCATTTGTAGAGGCAAAATAACATCACTCCATGACTTTTTAACAGCCACAGATAGAAGAGTTGTAAAACTTTTCAGAGTTCTAAAAACCGCTCATATAAGTAAAATTTGTGAGAAGGAATAGTGAATACTTACTAATGGTTCTTGGCACTCTAAATCTGCATAATTTTTTACTGAACTATAATAATATAATATCCTATTAGTTTTAGGTCTATATCATAATTATTTTTAGACATTACAAAATGATCCCCATGATAAGTCTAGTTACCATCTGTCATCATATAAAGTTGTATTATTGACCATGTTCCCTATGCTATACATGACAGTCCCATGACTTATTTTATAACTGGAGGTTCATACCTCTTAAGTTATCCACCTCACAACTGCTTCCCTCTCTGGTAACCAATAACTTGTTTCTTATATCATTAGTCTGGTTTTGGTTAGTTGGTTTGTTCTTTAGATTCCACATATAAGTGAAATCATACAATATTTGTCTTTCTCTGTCTGACTTATTTCACTTAGATAATACCCTCTAGGTCCATCTGTATTGTCTCAAATGGCAAGATTTCATTCTTTTCTATGACTGAGTAATTTTCTATTTTAGATAGATAGATAGATAGATAGATAGATAGGCAGCAGACAGCCAAGTAGCTAGAGATAAAAATAGATACCTCTTCTTCTTTATCTATTCATCTATCGATGGACACTTAGTTTGCTTCCATATCTTGGCTATTGCAAATAACACTGCAATGAGCATAGGTGTGCATATATCTCTTCAAGTTGGTTTTTTTGTTTTCTTTGGGTGCATACCTAGCAGAGGAATTGCTGGATCGTATACTAGTTCTATTTTTAATTTTTTGGAGGAAACTCCATACTGTTTTCCAGAGTAGCTACACCAATTTACATCCACACCAACAGGGCAAAAGAGTTCCCTCTTCTCCACATCCTTGCCAACACTTGTTATTTTCTGTCTTTTTGGTAACATTTGTTTTTTTGACAAACATGAAGTGATAGATCCCTGTGGCTTTGATTTGCACTTCTCTGATGAGTAGTGATGCTAAGCATCTTTTGATATGCTTGCTGGCCATTTGTATGGAAAAAATGTCTGTCTTCTGCCCATTTTTAAATTGAATTATTTTGTTTTTTGAGAATTTGTGTAAGTTCTTTATATATCATGGACATTAATCCATTATCAGATATATGATTCACAAGTATCCTCTCCCATTTGGTAGGTTGTATTTTGGTTTTGCTGGTTTTTCAAATTATTTAATTTTTTTGCTGTGTAAAAGTTTTTTTAGTATGATGTAGTCCCATTTGTTTATTTTAGCCTTTGTTGCCCTCATCAGAGAAGACTGGCCCCAAAAAAATATTGCTAAGATCAATGTCAAAGAGTTTACTGTCTATGTTTCCTTCTAGGAGTTTTGTGATTTCAAGTCTTAGATTCAAATCTAACCCATTTTTAATTTATTTTTGTATATGGTGTAAGAAAGTGGTCCAGGTTGATTCTTTTACATGTCGCTATCCAATTTTACCAACACCATTTATTGAAGAGACTGTCTTTTCCCCACTGTACATTCTTGCCTCCTTTTTCATAGATAGACTATATATATGTGGGTTCATTTCTGGTCTCTCTATTCAATCCATTGATTTATGTGCTTGTTATTGTGCCAGTACCACACTGTTTTGATTACTATAGATTTGTAGTATACTTTGAAATCAGGGAGCAGGATACCTCCAGCTTTGGCTATTTGGAGTCTTTTGTGGGTCCATACTTATTTTTAAATCCTCTTTTCTAGTTCTATGAAAAGTGCCATTAGTATTTTGATGGGGATTGCATTGGATCTGTAGATTTTGGGGGGTAGAATAGATATTTTAACAATATTTATTCTTTCAATCTGTGAACACAATATGTCTTTCCATTTGTGCAATCTTCAGTATCTCTCATCAATGTCTTAGAGTTTTCAGAGTACAGATCCTTGCTTCCTTGGTTAAATTTATTCCTAGGTATTTTATTCTTTTTGATGAAATTGCAACCGGTTATTTTGTGAATTTTTCTTTCTGATAACTCAATATTAATGTAGAGAAATACAACTAATATCTGTCAATTTTATATCCTATGACTTCACTTAATTCATTTATTAGTTCTAATAGTTTTTTGGTGGTCTTTTAGGTTTTCTCTATATAGTATCATGTCATCTGCAAATAGTGACAGTTTTTTACTTCTACCTTTCCAATTTGTATACCTTTTCTTTTTTCTTGCCTAATTACTATGGCATGGACTTCTAATATTAAGTTCTACACCTAATGTGACCAATATCTTGAGTAAAGTTCCTATTATGTAGCTTAGAGAAAGAAAAAGTGGAGAGGGTGGCATCTTTGTCAGGTCCCTGGTCACATGGAAAAGGTTGCAGCTTTTCACTGTTGAGTATGATGTTAGCTATGAGTTGTCAGATACGGCTTTATTATGTTGAGATACATTCCTTCTATATCCACTTTGTTGAGAGTTTTTATCATAAATGGATGTTGGACTTTGTCAAGGGCTTTTTTGCATCTACTGAGATGATTACATCATTTTAATTCTTTGTTTTATTAATGTGGTATATCATGTTGATTTGTAGATGTTGAGCCATCCTTGCATTCCTGAAATAAATCCCACTTGACCTTGGTATATGATCCTTTTAAGGTATTGTTGAATTTGGTCTGGCAATTTTTTGTTGAGGATTTTTGCATCTATGTTTATCAGATATTTTGTCTTGTAATATTCCTTTTTTGTGGTGTCTTTGGTTTTGGCATCAGAGTAACTCTGGCCTCATAAAATGAATTTGGAAGTGTTCTTTCCCCTTCAATTTTTTAGAATAATTTGAAGATAGGTGCTAACTTCTTTAAATATCTGATATAATTCACCTGTAAAACCATCTGGTCCCAGATCTGGTTTTGGGGAGTTTTTAAGTTACTGATTCAATTTTACTGTTTGTAATTGATTTATTCAAATATTATATTTCTTCATGATTCAGTCTTCTGTGTTTCTAGGAATTTATCCATTTCTTCTGGATTCTCCAATTTGTTGGCACACAGTTGTTCATAGTGTCATATGATCTTTTAAATTTCCATGGTGTCAAGTGTAACGACCCCTCTTTCATTTCTATTTTATTTATTTAGACCCCCTCTACTTTTTCCTTGCTGAGTCTAGCTAGAGGTTTATTGATTTTTGTTTATCTTTTCAAAGAACCAGAGAGCTGAGTAATTTTTAACTTGGTGTGCTCACTGAGGATTTTTCTCAGTAGCTCTAGAGGGACAAAGATATCTACATTTTTAAATAGATCCTAAATGACTCCAAATATGAATACTCAGTTGAAAGTTTGTTCTGAATGGTAACTTATTGAGGGCAGCAGCTATTTCCCACTCGTTGTTTTATCCCAGACCTTGGTTCAGAGCCTAACATGTAGTAGATGTTCCATGGATATTTATTGACCTAATTCATAATAATTGTTAGTAAAGACTTTTAAATTTATACACCTTTGTATTATATGGAATTTTGTTTTTTCTAATGAGCATGTATATTTTTCTAACCATAAAAGAGTAGACTTTAATTCAAATTTATATTAATATATATGGAAACAGATTAGGGTAAAATATATTTTTTAAAGCACAGAATTAGATCCATATTAAAAGTACTGATGAATAACTTGAATTTAATAAACTGTTTGAAATTAATAAACTGTTTCTGTCCAAAAGAATAAAATATTGTAACTATAAAAACTTTTTTTTAAGATTCCATTTATTTATTTGAGAGAGAGAGAGAGCATGAGAGGAGAGAGGTCAGTGGGAGAAGCAGACTCCCCACAGAGCAGGGAGCCCGATGTGGGACTCAATCCCAGGACTCCAGGATCATGACCTGAGCCAAAGGCAGTCACTCAACCAACTGAGCCATCCAGGTGCCCTATAACTATAAAAACTTTTAATAGCAACCATGAAGGAACACATTCCTGGGCCCTACCTGTAAGTCATCACCAGTCACTGTAAGTTAGATCAACTGGTCTTTAGGTCTATACTTTATGTGTCCCCTATCTTGGATAGAGCTCCTACAACTTAAAGAAAAATCTCTAAAAATAAAAGAAAATAAATATTGAAGTCTTTTCCCACCAGGGCAATTATGAATAATTTACCTTTAGGCTGCTAATACTGCAACTCCTTCCTAATAACCCACAATTGTGCCTTACACTGGTCTGCATTGGTAGAATAGAAACTGCTTACTCTGGAAGCTTGGTTGCACTGCTACAAAACGACTTGCATACTATATTTTTAGTCCAGTGGGATGAGCCACCTTCTAACTATATCTTCTTTTATTTTCCTCGCTTTTTTGATCCCACTCATTGTTTTCATCTTCCCATAATTCTTAGTTAATTGATTTTCCAATCTATTTTTCCTAGAAACAAATTTAAGAAGTGTTCACAACAAGTTGGGGCATTTAGTGGCTTTCTCCTGGGCCACACCCGAAACCACTATCACCCCATAAAAACTTGCTGCCATTACTTTCTCACCATTCGGGCTATTTCTCAACTTTGCCATTTGTTCCCTGTTTTGGACTTTCATTCTAGTCTAATCTCCCTGGTTTTCATATCATTAGCATGTACACATATTTTTCCACGATTTCCCAGCCCTTTCAAATAGACAGCTCATTCGGAAAATCGGCCTCAGCTTCATCCTCTACTGAAGATGCTACATCTTGTATTAACCACTCCACACATACAACTTATCCTCAAGAAATATGCGTGGCTCAGGCCAGATCCCCAGTAGAAACCCATTATGGACCACAGGAACCTTGATTCCCTCTTTTCTGAGAGAACCGATAAGATCACTTGGAAAAATTAATCTTTAAAATTTCACTAGATTATCCCAGCTGGGCTCAAATACATCATCATAAACCATACTTTGTCACGAATTACCAGTCGCTACACTCAGGACTTTATTTTGATAAAAGAATACTTGCACTTTAAAAATTTTTAAGGGAACACAAAACAAGAAAGATAAATCAATGCTGCACTCCTCCCACTCCCACCTTCTGATCTTCTTCTAGATATACCTCAGGATTAGATTTGATCAGGGTTAGGCCTATGTGTCTGATCTTTTAAGAAATATTGAATGGCCTTAGGAAATAACATACAAACTAGGTTTTTTGCTTGGGACTACCCATTCATCATTCAAATAATTTTGTGATCCAACATGTGTGTTAGCTAGTACTTACCAAGTGTCTACTTTTTGTGTATTATAGTCCCAGCCTACTCCACTTACACCTCTAATGGACACAGCATATTAAGGTAATGTGTCAAGCTGGACCAGAACTATATTCCTCAGGGATATAATCTATGAGGTAGGTAGAGGACAGGAGTGATGCAAAAACAGTACTGAAATGTACCCCTGAAAAATAAGGGCCCATGAGAAGAACCTTGAGGGTAGCAGCCCAACTCCTCAAGAGATATCATGGTCTAAATTGCATGTCCCAGTTCCTCAGCCCTTTCCATCTGTCTGAGCTGGAGGTGGTCTTGGATTCTGCTCTACAAGGAGCTGTAGGGCAAATAAAATAGAGATGGGTAACAGCACTTGAATGTTGAATACACAACCCCCTTTTAAGAAATAGGAGTTCGAAATCCAGGGCCTTCCAGCTGGGCTGAGTACAGCTGTTGTACCCTGAGTTCATGCCATTCCTTTGAAACAAAAAACAAAGCAGCAGTAATAAAAATAAAATTCATACTTAAAAAAAAGTTGGTCCCTTCCCACTCATGTTTATGTATAAACCAAACACCAGCAAAACAAACTGGTGGTTAAACTAGCATTTTAGTTATGAGCCATTTCATTAACCAAACAAGCTATGGGACACCCACAGACATCTCTTATTTTTATGGTGCTGGATGGCAAGAAGTTCCAGGTAGGTGTCCAGGTATCCTACTGTTCACAGAGAGGCCTCCAGCCTTCACTATTCCCACAGAAATTCATCTTAACAAAAATCATAAGAATTTTTGGAGTCTTCAGGAGGAGAAACTCCTTCTAAGCTTAGACATCAAAACTAGGAGAGCAATAAAAACTCCAAAGCATGACATTATGGCTGGGTTGGTGCTATTTTAAATGACTGTTTCCCACTCTGGTCCCTTAACCCAATTTATTCTCATCTCCCCAAACCAATCCTTCTTACTTATGGGAGATATGAATGGGCCAATGCCTATTTGAAGACCAGTTCTTTCTAAAACTGTTTGTTTTTGCAGAGCACTGGATGAGGGGATTTCCTAACTGACTTAGGAAAATGTAGCTCAAGCTGATGAAACCATGTTCTACTTATTATTAGGCCCAGAGTGCTGGAGAGAAAGTGTGACAACCTACAGCTGTCCACAGCTCGCCTTTGAAAAACAGCTTCTTGAAATTAAATACAGCGGCTGCAAATGCCTGGCCAGAGGCATTCTGGGAAAACACCTGTGTCAAGGCAGAGACCAGGAAAGACGAAAGGATGAGTACTTGGGAGAAGTGAATCTGTGGTTTTGACTGGCATAACCAGTCCCATTTGGGGTAAGAAGTCAATGGAAAAATAATCCTTCCTCAGTTACTTTTATTTTGTTTTTGTTAAAATTTCTTTTGGAAAAATTAAACATCTGGACCTCTTTATGGAAATAGTTGTTATGGTCACTGGGAAAAAATTATATATTTTTTTTCGTAGACTTTGGATCAATTTGGTCAGAGAAGGCCTAGGGGTGTAGAAAGCCCCAACATGGGGTGGCTGTCTGTCCAGCCTTTAAACATTTTTAAATGTTTCTGCTGACTACATTCTGGGGCACTGGACTTATAAAGCATTTGTTCCACAGTGTTGAGAAGCAGCACTGAACAGTTGTCTATAACAGGAAGACCTGACTATACCCAGGAAAGAGGGAGCTCTCCTCCCCAAGGCAGGGAAATTCCTCTTAGGTTTGAAAGTTGGTTGTGTTGCTAAGTTGCTGGCATAATATTTTTCCCCCTGAAGTTGGTGTTTCATATTTGGGAAAGGGAGAGGAAAACAATGTTTGTGATATTTTTCAATCTATATCTTTCTTTTCTGGAGCACATTTTAAGGGAGATATATTTGGGAAGAATTTTCTATCCTCTCACCTTCATTATTTTTGAAAAAGGATTGTGGTAGGACCTGGCTGCTTTATGCTCTTTAAGCACTATACCCTTTCTTTCTAAGTATAGGGCTTAAGGAAAAGGAGATGCCTTTTTAAAACTCTCTTATTTGGAAATGTAGCATTTTCTTTAACTCAGGCAGACACTCTAAATTCCAATCAGATCTGAAGTACCCCCCCCTCCTGTGTTGCCAATTTTTGAGCACATTTTGAAAGCTGAAGTCTTCTTTCAACTCCAAGATAAAGAAAAGGTATCACAAGTAAGCTCCAACAAGACAGGAAATGTTGTCATCCACTGGCATTCTCTGTCTGCCTCCCATGAGTGCCTTGCACACAGGAAATAGTCAATAAGGCTTAACCTAAAACATGCAAGTTTAATTCACTCTGGGTAATGAAATGTACAGAACTTTTTACATGTGATCTCCCCCATCATTTTTGGTTCCATTTTTGTTTTTTAAAATTGTCTCTGAAACAGAAGTAGCTGGAGCTACTTGAACCTAGGCTTTTTTTCTTGCAAGTTCCCCCATCAGTCAGCTTGAGATCATATAGATTACCAAATGGTGTAATACCATTTTTGATCAAAAGTTCTTATCTATGACCCTGCTACTCAATTTCATTTCTTTGGATTTTCGTTTTGTAAATGTGTCCTATTAAAATGCAAAAACTCCTAAAGAATATAACACCATATTAATAGTATTAATAATCACCCCTTAAGCTGAGATTGGCAAAATGATTAAGAAAAATTACCGTAGGAAGGAATAAGGTGGGTGACAACAGAAATGAGGCTGCAGGAAGGGGTCCAGGTGGCATGGTGCAAGGGAGCAGAGAGAAGGCCACTTGAAGGGAAAACAGAACATTTTCTAAAGCCTAATTTCATATAATTTTCACTTTACATAATTTACAGTTGTGTTAAAAGCCAGTACTGTTCTTACCCACAGGGGATTCATAAGGAACACTTTGAACTCCTCGGAAGGAAAGATTTAGTAAATACAAAATATGATTATCATTACACCTGTTTCCTAGAATAGATGAGGGAATTTTTATCCAGGTGTCTATTATCCCTTTGTGTCTTTTGGGTCAAGAAGGTTAATTTATAATTTCATGTCTGTTTGGAGAGATTATAGATGGGTAGCACTGAGAGAAAATGGCATAGGATAAGACAGAAAATATGGCAGCAGATGAGAAAGGATATAAGCAGTTTATACATTTCAAATGGTTCGCCCTCAGAAGACAAGGAAGAATAGGAAGGCTGGCTTAGTTTGGATTCCCCCAGAAGCAGATCCTGAGACAGTGATTTGATTGCAAGTAGTTTACTTGGGAGATGATCCCAAGAAGTGCTAGTGGGGAATGAAAAGAGGACAAGGAAGTGCCCAAAATCAATAGTGTATAGTCAAACAATTCACCTCTATGGGCAACTGAGGGTAACTCCTGCTGGTAACTCTGGGACATACAGTAGAATAAATATGTTTCCAAGTCATTCCATATAAGGAATGAGGAATCTGGGATATCTATCTTTTGATACTCATCCTTCATGGCTGAGGGCTCCCTGCTGCTTCTGGCATGCCTTGGTGCAGACTGAGAAGCAGAGCCACAGGTGTACTGGAATGGTAAGTGATAGGGAGATGTGGTGGGGGCAACAGTGTGTGGGCATTCAGAGGCAACTAGGGCCCATGAAAGTCATAAGGCCCTGTGGGCACTTAGAGCATCATATACAAAGATAACAAATAAGTGGTTCTTATCAATTTAGGATATTCGAATTCATAAACAATTTCATATTTTTTCCACTCTCCGTGAGAATCTCCTCTACTTACTTGGCTCCAACTAACACAGCAACAATGACTCCCAGTGATTCATTTCTGCTGAATCCTTGTTCCATGTTTCTAACTGCTTAAAGAGCCTCTCCACCTGGAGAAGAGCCTCTCAAACTTAACACAGCTTAAATTCTCTTCTCACAAAAATCCACTTCTTTTCCTGCCCTTCCTAACTCAATCAAAGACACCACTATCCATCTTATTAAGTTCAGTTAGAAACTTTGAAATCATCTAGAATCTTCATTCTCTTGTACCCTACAAATCCAGACAACACCTGATGTCCTATCTCCTAAATATTTTTTAATCTACCCCTCCTCTCCAGCTCCTCTACCACTGTGATTTTTCTATGACATTATCAGTTGTCACCTAAATTATTGCAACATCCTCCTAATTGCTCCCCCACCTTCATTTTCTCCCTCTCATCAGTCTATTCCTAACACTGCTACCAAAAAGATCATTTGAAAACCTTCATCTGATTACATAATTCTAATCTACCTATCCAGCATCATCTTGTTTCTCTGCATTCCTCCAAGTCAAGGTTCTCAGTTTCAAGTAACAAACCAACTCTAGATGAGTTAAGAAGTAAGATAACTAACTGAGAGATTATTGGGAAGCCCACGGGATCTCTGGGAAGGCTGGAAAACCAGGCTCAGAAGATAGATAAGAACAAAGGGAGACGATGCAGCCAAAACCATTCTACCAAGCCAGTCCCTGAAAAACAGCTGCCTCTTTTAGCAAATACTAGACACTGTACTGGCCTCCAAGACAGCTGTGGGCCCTAGGGACTGCTGCTGGTTCTTCTGTCACTGTCTCTCCCACAACCTAGATATTGCTGCCATTGCTACTCCCTGCAGAATAAAATCTCCACCACATTTCTCATTCGCATCACTTGGTCCAGATTCAATATCCTGTGAGTGTGATTGATTGGCTGCCATGTGAGGTCACATCCAGGACCATGACTTCCAGAGAAGCCAGAGAACAAGTAGGTGGTTTTCTCAACCTTATAATGGGAGGTAGACTCAGCTTCCCATCAAGCTTCATGAGAAAACAAAAAATGAGTTTATGTGATAGGCAGCTGTTAAAAAATGACAACTGTCAATGAAAATAGATCTTTCCCTGATGAGGAATTTGAGAGGCAAAGTGGGGGGAGTGGTTCAGGGGATAGGGAAGGAAAAAAATGAAACAAGATGGGATCGGGAGGGAGGCAAACCATAAGAGACTCTTTTTTTTTATTAAATTTTTTTTAAATTTATTTATTTGTCAGAGAGAGAGGGAGAGAGAGAGAGTGAGCACAGGCAGACAGAGTGGCAGGCAGAGGCAGAGGGAGAAGCAGGCTCCCCGCCGAGCAAGGAGCCCGATGTGGGACTCGATCCCAGGACGCTGGGATCATGACCTGAGCCGAAGGCAGCCGCTTAACCAACTGAGCCACCCAGGCAGACTCTTAATCTCACAAAACAAACTGAGGGCTGCCGGGGGGGAGCGGGGTATGGAGAGGGTGGTTGGGTTATGGACACTGGGGAGGGTATGTGCTATGGTGAGTGCTGTAAAGTGTGTAAGCCTGATGATTCACAGACCTGTACCCCTGGGGCAAATAATACATTATAGTTAATTTAAAAAAAAAAGAAAATAGATCTTTCCATTTATAAACTACAAAGAACAAAAATAATTTTTCTCTTTAATAGAATTCAGCTGTTCCTACATATATCCACAAATATACTCGGGCACTCTGCAAAGGGAGATAACCCAAAACCACATTAACACTGAACCTAATATTAATATAGCAACCTCCAAAGTACATGGTCCATGGAGTGTGCAGTGTTCAACCTACACAACCTGACGGAAACATTCTTTCCTTGAGTAACAAAAAGTTCTAAAGCAGCAAAACCATTAGTTTCAAGGACAAGAGTACCCTATAGCTAACTTAAAGCTATTTCTCAAAAGGAAAAAGTTACCTGCTAAAGAAAGCATTACTTATTCCAAGTCTCTTGGGTTCCTGCTGTGGTGACACAAAGGTCAAGTTTTCCCATAGGTTCCATTCCAGCATCCTGGTATTCACACGTCCACTGAAAGGAGGGCCAAGTGACAGCTGCTTGTATTACACCACAGGCTAGCTGGAGAGCCTTCCTGCTCTAGGTTCCTCTCAAAGTTGTTAGCTTTTTTGAGTCTCTTAGTAAATAGTTTTAAGCCACACATCCCAATGTGGTGCATAATCTCTCCCAAACCCAAAGAGGCCCCACCAAGTATTGTGCCTCTGATTTAATGGGTATCTCCTTGGGCTTCACTGGAAGAGCTAGTCTAACATGCCCACTAACCACTGGACTTTAGAAAGGACACTGAATGTCAGTCTTTGTGCTTTCATGGGAGTTTTCTCTCACCCTGCAATAAGATTATACCTTGTTTCCTCCTTCCCTCTGGGATAGTCAGATGTTATAACTGATGTAGCAGACCAGTAGATGTTGAAGGATGGAGAGACTACAAAGATCCCTGGAGACTAAATTGTGCCACAGCATCAGAGTCATTATAATCTCGAGGCAACCAGAGGAAAGCTGATGCTTTCTGACGTTGTCAGCTTGCTGGAATCCAGGGGTAAGCATTAGATGGCTTAATAACTGTGTAACAGGTATGAAGGACTACATTATCCAGAAAAGAGGCATCACCAGTAACAGCAACCATAATTGAAGCCAACACCTACATAAGCTTGCACTATGTCCTCTACTTTTCTTCAAAACCCATCCATATTCTATGCAGGCCAGATAGGCAAAGTGAAGGGATATGTTCATGTTAAATTTCCCCCAGGATGCAGTTTTACTTTTGACTTACTATTTACTACTGCTATTTTATTTTTCATTTGAAATTTGTCTGATCTTTCCTATCAAAATAGCCCATGTGAGACCTCTGCCTGATGTTGAGTATTTGCTTTGGTGTTTTATTCATGATCTGAGAAGGCAACCTGGTGGTGATCCAGGGTCCAGCTAGACCTAACATTGAGCATTTTCAGGTCCAGTTCCATTTTCATCTGATGCTTATAAGATTCCACTCTGGCTGGTAGCCTACAGTAATGTTATAAGTCACATGTTGGTGTTAGTCCAAAGCCAGTGTCCAGGAATTGTGAACAGTCTTGATATAATCCTTTCCCTGATTCGCAATTACCCAGTAAATGGGAACAGTGCCCTTTAAAGAGAGATAGTAGGAAGATTCAGAGTATATAATTTTTGTTGTGGTTTTTTTAATATCCACCTTCAATAATATCCACTAGCCTCCTCTTTATTCAGGGGCTCTCCATCTACAAATTTACCCAGGCATGGGGTTGGAAGAAGTGGAGTGATCTCTACCAGGGTGTTCAGGTCAGATCTCTATTCATTAGTTTTTTCTATTATGCAAATAAAGCAGAATATTATTGGACTGCTGACCTATCTCAGAAGTGGGGACCATATGCTCATTAGTTATCCTGAGGAACATTTTGGTGACCATGTCCCTGAGGTAAATGACTTTACTTAGCTTCTGACATCCTGAGATCCTGCCATTTTCATGGAATACAGACTCTCCACCAGCACTCCTGGACTATAGAAAACATTTACTAAGGCACAATTCAAAGTAAATAAAATGACACATTTACTGAGATCTTGGAGAAGGAAATATTTTCTGGGCTCTCTTATGACAGGTAAGTCATTTATTATGACTCCAATACAACTTTTCTTATCTTCTTAAACCTTAGAATTCCTTCCACTATATTATACCAAGGAATTTATGACATCCACATTTAATCCAAAATAGGACACCACTGTGCCTGAGTTTTAGTCGCTCAAGTGAGCAGTCAATAATAATTCACCCAGTGGTTCAAGCTACTCAACTGAATTTGAACTCCCTGGGAATTGCACTACCTTAAGAAATTAGGCTGACTTAAAATTGTACTC
The DNA here is from genome assembly GCA_004024625.1 of Mellivora capensis. NCBI lineage: Eukaryota > Metazoa > Chordata > Mammalia > Carnivora > Mustelidae > Mellivora > Mellivora capensis. The sequence goes on from PISX010012021.1 coordinate 40,146, forward strand.
ATCTCTACATGCTTTAGTCTCTTCAGGATTCATGCCCACACATATTCTCCAGATTTTTGGTGATGTAAATTTTTTAATCTTACTTTATTGGTGTGTAACACTCTTCTCCCAAATGCGAGTCTATATTTTGCTATACTAGGATGTAACTTTGCTTATAGATCCAAAGAAAATAAGTGGTAGATGAGGCAGACATAAGGATAAATGGTTTCTCCTTATAAATTAATCCCTTAGGGGAATGCGTTATGTGATCTAAGAAGGAACAACCTTATCAGAAAATGGAGAAGGAACTTCTTTGGGTGGTATATTTTCTATTGTCACTGTAACAAATTACCAAAATGTATTATCTCACAATTCTGTAGGATAGAAGTCCAATATGAGTTTCACAGAGCTTAAATCAAGGTGTCTGTATTCTCTTCTGGTGACTCTAGGAGACAATCCATTTTCTTGTCTTTTCCAATTTCTAGAGGCTGCCCCCATTTCTTAGCTTGTGGTCCCCATCCTCCACATTCAAAGTAAGCAGTGCTGCATCACTCTCTGATCCTTCTTCCATGGCCCTGTCTCCCTCTGACCACAGCTGGGAAAGGTTCTTCACATTTAATGATTCATGTGATTAGACTGAGCCTCTCTGGATAATCTCCGCATCTCAACGTCCTTAGCCTTTATCATATTTGCAAAATCCATTTTGCTATGTAAAGTAACATATTTGTAGGTTCCGGGATTAAGACGTGGCTGGGAGTATTATTCTATCTACCACACCTACAAATGGAACTTACTTGAGGTTGGATGACCTTTCTTTTCCATTCTCTGGATCCCATTCTTTTTCAATGTACATCTTCATTATTAAATAAAAGATCTGGTAAGGTTGCAGATTCAACTGATGTTGTAATTTAGCACAACCCAGATCAAATCTGTTTAGTCTATAGTAATCTCAGTGCTGTAGCTGAAGGAGATAAATTATTTTAGCACAATCATAAGAAGTTCCCTAAATTTCAAGCAGAGGCTCTTTGGCGGGGGGGGGGGTATAAAAGGTATTATTTTTTCCAAGCTTTACTGAGGTATAATTGACAAATAAAAATTACATATTTAAGATATACAACTCAATGTTTTGGTATATGTATACACTGTGAAATAATCACCACTATCAAGCTAATTACCATATCCATCACCTTAAAGGGTATTCTTTTTTAAAAAAACATTTTTTATTAACACATAATGAGTATTTGTTTCAGGGGTCCAGCTCTGTGATTCATCAGTCTTACACAATTCACAACCCTCACCATAGCACATACCCTCCCCAATGTCCATCACCCAGCTACCCTGTCCCTCCCACACCCCTCCACTCCAGCAACCCCCGTTTGCTTCCTGAGATTAAAAGTCTCTTATGCTTTGTCTCCCTCTCTGATTTCATCTTGTTTTATTTTTTCCTCTCTTCTAAGCTAGTAATTTAGGAGCTTGAACTTCATATTCTCTTTCTTGAAGCCATTCAGGGCCACTAGAAGTAAACTTTTGGCTTTTGAATTTCTCATGCCCATTTTCCTGGTCTATGGCCTTTAATGCACACTTTATTACCATTAATATAAACAATAACTTAGTTATTTCTTCATTGTATTTCATGTACTACAGTTTGCCATCCCTTAAATTTTGCTGGGTTTTTCACTGCTTTTAGTCCAACAAGATTCAAATTCCCCTGCACTAATCTCCTTGACAATTTGTAGCCACTCCTTGTACTAATAGCTGGGGTGCTTGGTTGTCAGCCACAGAAAGCACTTTAGAGCTCTGCCAAAAATAAAAATGTATGAAGAGATAAGAGGTTGCCCCCAGACTTGCTGAAGAGGCTTGAGGACAAACTCAGTAAACTAGTAGGAACAAAGAGCACCAAAGCAGCCAGAGTCACAGCTAGAATTACCCCCAGAGGACCAGTCTGATAATAAAGATAATGGTACAGCAGTCAGCACGAGTGCTAGTCTATGCTGCCGCTGATATTCTTAGCACCACAATAATTCTACCTAAAATGAATTCTTTCTTTCCTAGTTTCTTTGCTTCACTAAATCAAGATCCCAAGTCCTGAGGACAGACATTTGACTAACCAAATCAGGACATTACTGTGTCCCAGTTTCCTGGAAGAAAAAAACAAGAAAGGAGTTGGCTTCTTTGGATCAATGCAGTGATGGATTCATACTTATTGGTCATACTTATAAATGGAGTTCTTATCCCATTGTACTATATCTGTTCATCTTCCACACTATACTAACACTGAAAGATAGGTACCATGTCTTAACATGGTGTCTCCAGAAGCAACCACAGTATCTGGCACACAATAGGCTCTCAATAAATGAAATATTTAAAAAGGGAAATTAATTCCAGGATTTCCTTTTGATCTTTTTGAAAAAGAACTGACCGGGGAAATAAGGAATCAAGAATGGAGGGTGTGGACAGTAGTAAGGAAAAGCAAGTCTGTTTGATGGAGGTAGGGAGGAGAAAGGGGAATGGGATACGTGTGTCTGTGTGTGTGTATGTAGGTATCATCAGATGAGTGTGTTAGAGATGGAGAGAGGCAAAGACAAAGAGAAAGTAAGAAACTGGAAAAAGCAAATGAGCCCTAGACTCAGCCATGATGCTATGTATTAACACAACTCCAAAGTCACTTCCAAAAGTGACCTGGAAAAAAGGTACCCAACCTTAAAAGAAATTATTATGTAAGGAATTAATAACAGCCCATAGCACCCTACATACTTTGGGGGACTTTTTTGCCCATTATCTTCAATTGAGTTTCCCAGAAACAATGGTTTCCTCATGTAACTCCTCACGCAGAAACTTTCAACAGCCCCCACTGGCAGAGATTAAAATCAGTATGCTTTAACTGGATAGGTAGGCCCTTGAGTGCCACATTAATCTTCCAAAATGAGGAGTCAATTTCCTTTTCCAGAAATGCTTTTCTTGTTTCTATCTCTGTGATTTTTGTTAAGCTATTTTCCCATTCTGAAAAGACCTTTGTTGCCTCTTCAACTACACAAATTTGAATCATCTTTCCAGACCCCAATTAAAATTCTTTGTCCCTCAACTCCTTCAACCCCATCCCGTTTGGAATTGTAGTAATAATCTCTAGTGCCACCCCTTTTGCCTTTAATCTCATAGACCCTCAGCACTGTGAAGTTATTCAGCTTGCATGTCACCACTGCATTAAGACCAGAAAATCTAACTGTAAGACCGTGACTTTCTGTATATTCTCATGTTTTGATAAGGCTAAAAATTAGCTTTAATAAGTGATGGTATTGATACAATTTTATTTGTATACTTGAAGAGGAAAGAAAATAATTCTTTACGTGGGAAGATGATTTAAACCCATGTGCAAAACTTCAGTAGGCATAGCTTACACAGTCTGAAAAATGATCATTTCTTCCAACATGGGCTGAAATTCCAACTCTCCCAGAAAGCCCAGCAAACCTCCCCTGAGGTTTGGTCCTCTGAACCTAGGGTTGGGGTAAGTATGCAGGTGAGAGGATAAATGAACAAAATTAAGGTCTTATTAGGAAAGAGAAAGGAAAATGCTGTTGGGAAAATAACTAAGAATGTCTACAGTCCACCACCTCTCACTATGATCGACTCTTTTTGAACACTTAAGTTTGAGTTCCCAAGGATTATATTATAAACCCAAAAGACAGATAAGTACCCCAGGTCTTAAAACTTATTCTTGATGTTTAATAAAATATCTACTAATTTAAAAAATCAGAATTTCAAATAAAACATCCACTCTTTGTTTTTAACCCACAAGTCTTGCAATGATAAATTGTGACTCTGAGAGGCCACTGCCCAGTCCTGGAGTACTCCTTTCTTTAATATGAGTAATACCCCTGGGCTTGGCATAATGCTTGACAACATTACATCAGCAAATCTGATTCACCCACAGCCACACTTTACTGATAAAGAAATTGATGTTAAGCTATTAGGGGTTATATTCCCAGGACTAGTAACTCTTGGGCCCCAAACCAGAATCCAGATCTTCTGATCGAACTAGAAGTGGAATGGAAATAAATGGAGTTTGCCTGACCTGGGTTCAAATCCCAGGTTTGCACTTAAAAACTGTACAATTTTCAGAAGTGACTCACCTCACCAAGGCTTTTCTCCTTTGTAAAGAAGAATAAACAAGGTGTACAGAATAAGGACAGAGAGAGTATGTGAAAACTCCCTGGTGCTCAGTGGGGTCTGATTAAAAGACGGAATTTTTTTTTTTCTCCATAACTTGTGTTTCTTTCCAAAGTCATCTGAGGCCACCACAGAGGGCTCCTGCAAGGTGATTTCTTAGGCCTCCAGAATGAGGAGAGACGTTCGCTTAACCTGGTGGCTGTAGACGGTCAAAAAGCAAGACCCTCGACTTCTCCACCTGTCCCTACTGGCCTCCCCTCCAACAGCAACAAAATCGAGAGGGAATTTTAGATTTTGGCTTCCTGGAGGGTTTACTAGGGCTGTAGAAGGACTTCAAGATGATTCTCATAAAAGCTGTTTTCCTTGTGATTAAGTTGTATTTGCCTGTTAACTATGTGGTAAACAAACACTCAGCTCCCACCTCATGGTTCTAGCATAGCCTCGTGTTAATTGGGACTCAGAGGGTAGTGGGTTGGCAAGGCTGCTTGGGACAGGAAGCCAAGAAGCCCAATTTGGTTATCAGTTCTGTTGACATGAGCTGAGCCATATGTGGTTGTGTGGCATGTCCAGCAGGTCTAGCAGGGGTTTTCCCAGCTATGAAAGGCCTGCTGTTTGAAACGCTTGGCCTGCAGTCAAACAAGGGCTTCAGATCAGGATACTCACTGCCTTCAGCCCCATCAACTCCACTGGCCCAGTCTGCCACTTGGGCAGGAGGAAGGGCAGACCAAACATGTCTGGTCCTATACTTGGTTCAGAACGGAGGAGGGAAGGCAAGAAATGAAACAAGCTGCACCTGGAGCTAATCTGCCCTACTTAACACCCCACCACAACCCCAACCCAGACAGAAAAATATCCCTTTCCCTGCAAGAGACATCAGCAGCACTGAAATCCTCTCCCTCTGTGTCACTTATCAGGGCTGAACCCAGACACATTCAATCCCTAAAATAAGACTGCCAGGGGATCAAATGCGCAGGAGAGGCTTGCTGGGAAATTCCTCCCAGCCAGTGGATACATGACTTGAGAAGAAACTGGGGCAGTTCCCAATGTAACTTGCTACCCCTCCCCCAGGGGCAATCACTGTCAAAAATGATTTATTTTAAACATTTTGTAATTATTTTAGCCAGTGGGGTGGGTGTGTGTGTGTGTGTGTGTGTGTGTACACAGAGAGAGAGAGTGTGTATGTGTATTTAATCATTTGTGGTTAAGTCTGCGTTCACAAGAGTCTTTGAATTCAGTAGAGTCCAACCACCAAACCCACACCCAAATATTTTGTAGATAACAGAAGAGCCATTGCCGGGTTATTCTCATATGTAAACAGATAGGCTCTGTGGCAGAGTGGTGAGGACCCTGAAGTGGGACTCGGGATGTGAGGCCTTTGTAGTAAGAGCTCCAGCAAGTCATTCAGCTGCATCTCAGAGAAACAATGTTTTTAGAAACTTCTGTGAAAACCATTCATTCTGCTTCTTAGTAAATTAATATAATTAAGCACCTAATGGGTACCGTGACTGAGTTAAATACTGTTGAACAGGGTTAGCATTTATTATTAGGATGATGGTTGCTCTTATCCCCCATGTTAAATGTTTACAGGACCGGAAACAATTATGCCAAGATGTTAAATGGAACTAATTCTGTGCGGTGGGACTCTGTTACTTTCTCCTTGTGCATTTCTACAGTTTAGACATTCCTATAAATAATTTTGAATGCTTACTGTATGAATGAATGAATGAACCAACCCACATAGGTCTACTTAAAAATAGGCCTAGGGGGCGCCTGGGTGGCTCAGTGGCTTAAGCCTCTGCCTTCGGCTTGGGTTGTGATCCCAGGGTCCTGGGATCGAGCCCCACGTCGGGCTCTCTGCTCAGCAGGGAGCCTGCTTCCTGCCTCCCCTCTCTCTGCCTGCCTCTCTGCCTACTTGTGATCTCTGTCTGTCAAATAAATAAAATAAAATCTTTAAAAGAAAATAAAAAATAAAAAAATAAAAATAGGCCTAGCTTCTGCTCTCAAAATGCTTCTATTCCTAAAGACATAGGATGGATAACAACATTCCCAAGCATCTGTTTCTATGGGCTTTTTGTGTTTGTTTGCCTTCTACTTTCTTTTCTTTTTTTAGGATATTAGAAGAATAAAAAACAAGAGGCAACATACGCACTTGGGGTAGCTCAAAGTTGGGGGAGGCGGGGAAAGGTTGAAAAATTGGGAAGAGAGAAGAAAGCCAGAAGATAATCATTTAGTTTTAATAAATGGCTTCCTTTAAGGAACTTGGAAGGTTACAGATGGGCAACAGTGGTTTCTGGCTGGTCAAACTGGTCACATTCCCAGGTAAAAAGGAATATACTACATAAGTTAACATTCACCAGAATGTAAGTTCTATCAGACAGGGACTCCATTTGTCCCCATTCAATCTCCTGTGCCTAGAATAGTGTCTAGTGCATGGAGCATTCACAATCAATAATATTTAAATTATGAGTGAATGCATTTCCTTTGAAATCTAAAAAGAGGAGGAAACAGCTTTCAAATTGTAAGATTTAAATAAGGTCAATAGAACATATTTCTGACTATGATCACTTTGCTACATTATCAAGAGTATCAGTGTAAGCTATGAAATTTCTATTCCCTAGAGCTTTATAAGAAAAGAGACTAAGATATTACTATTAACAATAGTGGCAGTAAGGTTAGAAAGTCCTATGCACAAACCAAGGAGTCTTCTATATTCCTGTCCTTGCTTATTTTGGTTTAAAAGTGGTGCTAGATAAATAAAATCTTTAAAAAAAAAAGGGGGGGGGGCACCTGAGTGGCTCAGTTGGTTAAGTGACTGCTTTCGGCTCAGGTTGTGATTCTGGAGTCCTGGGATCAAGTCCCACATCAGGCTCCCTGCTTGGCACGGAGTCTGCTTCTCCTGCTGACCTCTCTCCTCTCATTCTCTCTCTCTCTCAAATAAATAAATAAAATCTTAAAAAAAAAAAAAAAGTTGTGCTAGGGTTGTCTTGGCTATTGTCCAAATACTGGTTCATTGCAATGACTGGTTCATCGCAAACTGGTTCTTCTCTCCACCCATATTTTGCAAGGGGCCACAAGTTAAATCATTATCTTAATGAACTTGACAGAATTATTTCAACTGTAACAAGCTATATAGGATCATGTAAGGCTTTATGACTTCTTTAGTCAGTAGAATGTGGTCAGTTATGAGTAAATGTAAAACCATACAGGGCTGAGCTGTCAAAAATGCGATTGAAAGTCTTGAAATACAGGCATTTCATCACATGGTTTCCTAGACCAGGGACACATGAGGACATTCTACAGTGTTCCTCTTAAAAGGTCTTGCCTGAGCAGTTCAAATTTGTGAGGACCATATACAATGGACATGAGGCCTGCTGTTATGTGTTTAAAATAAGTCCCTAGGACCCACTTTGAAGTGATGACTCACAGAGAATATTTTGTCAGGCCAACTAGGCCATAAAAATATTAAGTGTGGTTTTAAGTGGTAAAGGTTTTTATTATCCTGCTCACTTCCTGTCATGAAACATTGCACTAAATTGTACTTTAAAGGGATTAATGACCTGCATGCTAAATTTCACAAGAAATCATTATAAATACTCTAGAAACATTGATATTAACACTAGGGTTAGTAACAAAAAAAAAATTGGAGGTGCTCAAAAGTATTCACTGATCTGAGTTGGGACACATAAAACATAACAACATGATATTGCTGAGGTGACAATTCATTTGAATTTGTTTTTATCCAGAAATTACAGATATCACCCTGTCATCATGGAATTGTTGATGCTAACATCAGAAAAGGACAAATTCCTTGCTCAGGACTTCTTATGGCTCAGCAAAGCAAGGTGCTTCCTTCCAGGCAGTTGCAACCCAGGGTAATTATCCCACCTCTTTCAGGCCACTTAGCTGCCAAGACTGATCAAACCCCATCTCAGTGCCACTGTCTTTTAAAAAAAAAAAAAATCAAACAAGAAAACAAATCTCTTCCTATCTTCAGTACAATTGTGCTGACGGGGAATCTCCCCAACCATTAATCTACGTTTCTTCTTTGCTGAATTCAGTCTATTTCATTCAGGTCACATTATCTTACACGTGGGGCTCAGGGGCCATGTCACATCCAATGGCAATAACAAACTGAAATCATTTTGGGGCCTGCCTCATTCCTTCCTTAGATTTGATACTTGTCTTTCATATTTTCCTTTGCTTGCTCAGCTTCCTCTTTTAGAAAGTGAGAATTATACTATGGATTGCTTGGGCTATCTAAGATAAACAATGTTTTACAGCAGTCTGCCAACAACCAAGTCTTTTGAAAACAGCTAAACTGGTCAGTGTGTATTACTGTTCTCAAGCCCTAACTTTGGCAGCATTTCAAACGTGACATTTCTATTTGTGTCTTAGCTGCTGGTTGGCTGAAACATGTTCATTTGATTAGGGACATTTAGAGAAAAGAACTGGTATCTGTAAGTTCATATTGTATTATTCTGCCTTTTTGCTAAAAAGATATTTAATAGTACTTCCAGAAGAGGGCAATGTTCCTGAGGTTAACTTTGTTAATAAATTTTCCAAACACCAAAAATTCACACCAACTCCAGATTATTTATTCAAAAGCGCTCTCATGCTGAAGTCTGAGAACTGATGACTTTAGGAAAACACTGGATTTGTACAGATTCCCCTTATAAATATTACTGTAATTTTCCTTTTCTCAAGAAATCTGAAACTGTTCTATCTGTTTGACATAACTCTTCTCTGGGGCCTAAAGTTTCTGGGAAATGTCTTTGGGCTATGCCAAACTCTTGGTTTAATTATGCTGACAATTCACAAACGTTTGAGACTGGTTTGCCCCTCGAGACTGAAATATTGATGTTATTTTAGATGGGTGCCTGGCTACAAAGATTACCATTTCATCTGCAAAGTGAAGGACTTAGGAAAACACACTTGATTGTTCTTCCCTCTCTCAAAGGCCTGAGTCAAGCTGACTTCTGAAGCTTTGGGTCATAAATTGCTCTGTTGACTGCCCTGCAAACTTGAAATGCATGACCCTGAGCCCTCACAGAACCCTGGAGTAGAGAGCTGTGCTTTGTCCCCACTTAAAAGTGTAAGATTATGTCAGGGACTCTTCCTAGAAAGGAACTGTTCAAACTTGAGTGAAAAAAAAATCATTAACTAATTAATTCAAATAAATCAATAAATCTTGTTCTTCTTAGAAGGATTTCTTAATTTTGCTCCAAAGAATTCTAGCCCAAAACAGCCTATGGAAACCATTTCAAGAAGTCTTCCTCCATGAATTCAGATGAGTTTTTGGTGGCAAATGCAGTGTCTCTAAGGGCACAGCCTGTAACAAGCAGGCACATTGTAATAAAAGTGACCTGCCAGTAGCCCTAAGACATGCCAAGGAGAATTTTGCCTGAAAGATCTCAGAAAAGCAAAGCCAGCTTCCAATAACCTTTCCAACCCTATAAAATTATCGCCTGGGTGGACATCTATTTATTTATTTGCTTTGTTTTGCCTGCCAACAACCCTTCCTCTTCTTTTGGCTAAGAATGCTCAAGCAACAGGCCTGTGATCCTGGTTTAGACAATCAGATTTTTTCTGCTTGGAATCTGACTCTTGAGTGAAATGACAACAGAACAGGGGTGGTTGTGGTGCAGTCCTCTCAAAGCTGCCCAGGAGCTCCTGGTACTTAGATGTTTAGAGCTTCCCTAGTCTCAGCCACATCCAAGACCTAGCCACTCAGCTCGTACTTAGATTTTGTGAACTTGACTTACCTGTTCTCTGCAAAAGAGGACCGAACCAAAGAGCCTGAACCAGAACATGTCCTGAGTATAAAGAAATCCTATGAATCCCTGTGGGTGAAGGACCACTTGGACCATCACACCATAGGCTGCAGGCCAGAAAATAGAAACAAAGTCTTTAAGAGCATATAGTCAATGGTACTGTAATAGTGTTGTTAGATGACAGATGGTAGCTACACTTGTAGTGAACCTAGCATAACATAGAAAAGGTGAATGACTACGTTATGCACCTGAAACTAATGTAACATTGTGTGTCAACTTTAGTTTAAAAAAAAAAAAAGCCTTTTGGGGCACCTGGGTGGCTCAGTGGGTTAAAGCCTCTGCCTTTGGCTCAGGTCATGATCTCAGGGTCCTGGGATCCAGCCCCACATCAGGCTCTCTGCTCAGCAGGAACCTTGCTTCCTCCTCTTTCTCTCTGCCTGCCTCTCTGCTTACTTGTGATCTCTCTGTCAAATAAATAAATAAAATCTTTAAAAAAAAAAAGCCTTTAAAGAAATCTATAAAAGGCATCCAGTTCCAAGTTGGAAGAATAAAGCTCTAATCCCTTCTCAAAACTAGTCTCAAAACAAGGCAAATAAAAAGCAAATCACTATGTATTTTTGATGAAACTAAAATCACCTATAGTCCTGAATTAAAACAGCAATAGTGAATAGGAGAACTACAAATGACTTTCCAGCAGGGAAACATCAAACTCAGTACCTGAAATGCTGAGACAGGTGGCATGAAGGGGAGATACAGCTTTAAGAAAAATCTCCAGAAAACTTCAGAATTCAAGGCACCTGTTAGAGATGAGGCCAGTGACTGAAAAGAGAGGGTCTCTCTAAAAGTCCACATAAGGAACACTTAGGCCTTGGTGTTCCCCATCCCACCCCACCCTGCCAGGGTGCTCTTCCCCTCCAATCCCTGCCATAGAAGATGCCGATTGTACTCTGGCAATGTTTTCCCCAGAAGAAATCAAACCAGGGAGACTCCAGACAAGAGGCGTGGAGAAGCAGAGGTTAATATACACAGTAAACAGATGCTGCCTTCAGAACCTTCCCCCTCCAGTGGAGACGAGAGGAATGGAACTAAGAAAGTATCTAGCAGGGGCACCTGGGTGGCTCAGTCGATTAAGTGTCTGCCTTGGGCTCAGATCATGATCCCAGCGTCCTGGGATGGAGTCCCCCATTGGGCTCCTTGCTCAGCAGGGAGTCTGCTTCTCTCTCTCCCTCTGCCCCTCCCCCTGCTTGTGCACTTGCTCTCGCTCTCTCTCTCTTTCTCTCTCAAATAAATAAAATCAGTTTAAAAAGTATCTGGCAGAGTTGCTGGGCAGGAAAAGTACTGATAAGCTTTCTGTGAAGCTATTGGGGGGTAGAGGGCGACTTCATCAGGTGCTCTTATAAAACTAAACAGATGAAATGACATCATCACGGTAATATTACCTCCAGGTAGAAGGAAAAGTTGTTCTAAAGCAAAATAGCCATAGCATACTACTAGGCCTAGTGGGCAAATATTAACATGGTCACAACAATGGGAAGACTGTTATATTTGAGCAGAAATTGAGGAGTATACTGAAGAAAGTCAAATAATAAATAAAATTGAGAAGACATCGAAATTTAAGTTAATGCCAAAAAAATACATATAAAAGTTCAAAATTATTGCTTCTGGAGATCAGTACAGGGGTAAGGGTGGAAAAACAAGCAACTACTATTTCCCATAATAAGCCAGTTAACATTATTTGACTTCTCAAAACTACCTGCAGGTAATATTTTGACAAAAAATTTTCAATCCAGGGGTGCCTGGGTGGCTCATTGGGTTAAAGCCTCTGCCTTCGGCTCGGGTCATGGTTCCAGGGTCCTGGGATTGAGCCCCACATCAGGCTCCCTGCTCGGCGGGGGGGGCTGCTTCCTCCTCTCCTCTCTCTCTCTCTCTCTCTCTCTCTGCCTGTCCCTCTGCCTGCTTGTGATCTCTGTCAAATAGATGAATAAAATATTTTTTTAAAAAAGGAAATAAAGAAAAAAACAATTTTCAATCCACTAGAATTAGTTGGAACATTAATAGGGTCATGGGCACTAGATTTTTTATGAAACAGCAACTATACATCATTTAATTTTACCAATAGCTACATAAACATGACATTAGTATCCCAGATGTATCCCACAGCTCCCGGTTTCCATCTTGGTAATATGGTGATGATAAAATTCTTTGAACACATATTGTAATGACAGATAACTTTTTTTTTCTTTTTTAAGAGAGAGAGAGAAAGCACACATGAGTAGGGGAGAGGGAGAGAGAGAGAGGATCTTAATTAGGCTCCAATGGCCATCATGGAACATTTGGGGAATTGGATCTCATGACACTGAGATCATGACCTGAGCCAAAAACAAAAGTCACACATGGGGTATCTGGATGGCTCAGCTGGTTAAACATCTGATGTAGGCTCAGGTCATGGTCTCGGGGCCCTGGAATTGACCCCTGCATGGGGCTCCTGCCCTACAGGGAACCTATTTCTCCCTTTGCTCCCATGCCGCTGCTTGTGCTCTCTCTCTCTCTCTTGCTCTCTCCCAAATAAATAAATAAAATCTTTAAAAAATTCTTTCTTTCCCTCTGCCTCATCTCACCACCCCTTGTCAATCTCTCTTTAAAAAAAAAAGTTGAATGCTTACCCAACTGAGCCACCCAGGCACCCCTAACAGATATATTTTTAAACTCTGAATGCAAATTATTTGAATAGTGGGTTGAGCCTGAAATAATTTTTGAAGTCAAAACTCTTTTAAAAATCAAAATTAGCCTATTTCTGAGCAGAAATCAGTATTGGGACAAAATGACATAAATTGTACTTAAATTATCTCCTATTAAATGTCACTAAAATCATCTCCTATAAAATTTTATTTATATAAATGTAAACATTAAGTACACATTATAATTCTAAAATAAAGTACTTCCAAATAAATTCATGTTCAAAAACAATGTCACTAACATGAAAATGAAAACATGTAATGAACAAAGTTAAGAAATTGCTATTATTTAATATTTTTAAATGCAATTTTTAAAAAGCAGCTTGTCATCTTTAAATCACATAACCATTTTCATGCAAAATTTTCCAGCTTCTGCAAAAAGCTTTTTCTGGCTCTAATAGTCTGAAGATAAGAGAGGAGGTAATTATGAGCTAGCTTCAAATATTTTCCTTCGGTTTTTACATCTTCAAACACTATCTCCTGTTTAATAATTCCAAATTCTTTTTCGAACTTTTTTTTTGTAAAAACTGTTTAGTTGACACCAACCTATAGCTTTTGTTTCAAAGAATGAATTTATGACTTGTTTCATCTTCTTTGTTTCATCATGTTTAGAAATCAGTACTGCTATGTTCATATTCCACTGGTTTGAATAACCTTTCAACAAGAATGAGAAATATTCTTGCAACAGAACTTTTCAACACAATACAGTTGCTTTATTGCATCTTGCCCAAAAAGATCTGTCTAGACTTGTAGACTGTGCATCAGATGGTCTTTTCCTTTCAATTGAAAAAGTGAGTCATTGCTCTTGATCTTGAGACAGAATTGATTCAGATTTCAACTATTTTAAATAATAACATACTATTCCAAGTAAAATATGATGATTTGGTACTTTAAAATCATACAGCACAATTGACTATGAATACTGAAAACTGATATGCAATACCTATTAGAAAGTTCAAATAATTCTATACATTGGTTTTCAGTTTATCAAAACAATATTTGAGCCATTTATCTTCATTCATAATACAACAATTTTCGGGGTGCCTGGGTGGCTCAGTGGGTTAAAGCCTCTGCCTTTGGCTCAGGTCATGATCCCAGGGTCCTGGGGTCGAACCCCACTTCAGACTCTCTGCTCAGTGGGGAGCCTGCTTCCTCCTCTCTCTCTCTGCCTGCCTCTCTGTCTACTTGTGATCTCTGTCTGTCAAATAAATAAATAATTTTTAAAGGAGTCAATACAATAATTTTCAACAGCGAACTTATAAATGTCAGTTTATATCCAATATAAATATCCAGTATAGTTAGAAATTCTCAGAATATACAAATTAGGGAAAAAATGTATGCTTAATACCTGATCATAATTAGAGAAAGCAGTAATTCGAAATTCTTGTAACCATAGTGGAAGTGCAGGGAGGTGATTTTGCTGGTGGTCACTCGATATTAATTTGCTAACACCTCACTAAAAGCTTTCATTTAAGACAGTCTGAGATCTACTTTCTGGAAATCACCAAGAAGGTATTAATGTCATACAGCAGAAAGAAAATAGCTTGAAAACCAGTGATGGTGGCAAACAGACACATGAAAATATGCTCAACATCACTAATCATCAGAGAAATTTAAATCAAAACCACAATGAGATGTCACCTGTCAGAATGGCTAAAATAAAAAAAAATAACAAGTGTTGGCAAGGATGTGGAGATAAAGGAACACTCCTACACTGTTGATGGGAACACAAATTGGTGCAACCGCTGTGGAAAACAGTACAGAGTTTCCTCAAAAAATAGAACTACCACATGGTCCATTAATACTACTGGGTATTTATCCAAAGAAAACAAAAACACTAATTTGAAAAGTTATATGCACCCCTATGTTTATTGCAGCATTATTTACAATGGCCAAGATATGGAAGGAACCAAAGTGTTCATCCATAGATGAAAGGATAAAAAAGATCGAGTATATAGAGAGAATGGAATATTACTCAACTGTTAAAAAAGAATGAAATCTTGCCATTTTCAGGAACATGGATTGACCTAGAGGTGTTATGTTTATGCTAAGTGAAATAATTCACACAGAGAAAGACAAATGCCATATGGTTTCACTTATACATGGAATCTAAAAGATAAAGCAAATTAATAAATAAGCAGAAACAGACCCATAAATACAGAGAAGCTGATGGTTGCTAGAGGGAATGGGGTGGGGGATGAGAGAAACAGATGAAAGGGTGGGAGATACAGGCTTCCAGTTATGGAATTAATAAGTCATGGGGGTGAAAGGAACAGCATAGGGAAGATAGTCAATGGTACTGTAATAGAATCATATGGTGATAGACGGTAGTCATACTTGTGGTGAGCATAGCATAATGTACAGACTTGTCAAATTACTATGTTGTACACCTGAAGCTAAAGTAACATGGTATGTCAAATACACATCAGTTAAAAACAACAACAACAACAACAAAACAGTGATGGTTTCCATAAGAAACTGGAAGAAGCAAGGAAGGGTCCTCCCCTAAAGCCTTCAGAGAGAATATGTCCCCACTGGACTTCTGGCCTCCAAAACCATGAGAGAATACATACCTGGTTTTGGTTTTGTTTTGTTTTTCTGTTTTGTTTTGTTTTTTAAATATCTGTTGTTTTAAACCTCCACCCTCCAAGCAAAAAAAGAAAAGTCAGTCATGGTTTCTAGTCTCTTCTTAGTCTCTAAACTCAACTCCCTCAATTTCCTATGTGTGAATTAGTGGGGAAGTTGCTCCTTTATTGTTCACCTTTATGTCACACTGAGAGAAAATATGTGAAGCTTTGAGTAGGATGGTATACATGATCTGAGTGGACAATACTCTAGATTTTGGAGCTCACTGTAAAAACCTGCCCTTCAAACTACCTTTGTTAACTAAATGCCACAAGAATCAAAGTCCATCATTAGACAATTTCTGCTGAAGTTAAGCAGTATCCTCTGCACGCAGTACTCTTTCTACCTCTGAAGCCCCTGGGAAGAAAGACTCTTTCTACCTCTGAAGCCCGTGGGAAGGAAGACACATTCCATCACTGTTAGTTTAGTGTGGACTTGTGTTTCAAATGATGGCAAGACAAAGACAGCACACAGAATTGCACTCTGTGTGAGAGGAACAATGCAGAAAGGTGGAGAAAACAGACCAAAGATCTGGCTTTCAGATTTTTCCCCAGGGCCCAGCTTTATCTCTAACTTCCTAGTTCTGTGCTGCTCTTTACATTAAATCCCAGCCTTATTTATTCTAGGTTAATCTCCACTCTGGTTATATCTGAAAGGGTTAACTACCCGCTCCTAAGTTTGAACCAACAAGGCCCTGCAGTTAATGATCACAGATCACAAGAGGAAAGAGAAAGCACTCTGAATACTAGCACTGACAATGCAAGTACAGAAGGAAAGGACCACAAAATGAACAAATGTGCAGAGCAGTGAGTTCAGGGTTCAGTAGCCACACACTTTAAGTTTGGGTTAAAAATACTTCTTATGGATGTGTCCTGGCTTCTAGTCTGTCTCAGTGTTTCCTGTTTTATACATGTAGGCTTTGGAGCGCCACAGTTGGACTTCTCGTCAAGGAGGTACGGAAAGTGGGAGATGTGTCCTTTCAACCCTCTCTTGATTAAACACCCCATCCAGCCTAAGGAGCTGTACCACTGCATAGAGCTCACTTCTGGTGACTGGCCTGAAAGACAAAATGGAGCCTCACAAACCAGTCCTGATTTCCAGAAGGTCAAATGGGTGGCAAAATCTGCAACAACATGGATGGACCCAGAAGATAAAATGCTAAGTGAAGTCAGCCAAAGAAAAGACAAAAACCATATGACTTCACTCAGATGTAGAATTTAAGAAAACAAATGAACAACAACATAAAAGACACAAAAAACAGACATAAGGAGAGACAAGATGGCAGAAAACTAGGAGGAGGCACCTAAAGTGAGCTGATTACCTACCAAAGAACTCCGATCACCCATGAAATCAGCCTGAGATTAGAATTAAACACGTCTGGATCTCTATGGGGGCAGAAGTTGCCAGCGGGCAGGTAAAGCAGAGTGGGAACGTCGGACTGGTATCGGAAGATAAACAAAAGGGGGAGGGAGCCACCAGAAGCGACCCATTGGAAAGTAATACCCCAATACAAGAGTGCCCTGCAACTGAGGACCAGCACTAACTTGGAGTCTGGTTGAAAGCACTCAAAAAGAGCAAAAGATCATGGGGGGAAATTGTGGGAATCGGGAGGGTTAGGGACAGGGGCTTAAGTCCCTGGACCAAGGACAACCACCCTTGGCGCTGAGCCAGAGAGAGTGCGGCGAAGACACCAGGTCTTGGTCCCTGAGCTTCAAGCACCTCTGAGAGCGCATGGGGTGCGGCTCCCGCGAGGGGCTGGGAGCCTCACCAGCTGGTAGAAACACAGCCTTTGTGCAGTCCCCACGCGCACACCGCGCCGTGCTATCAGAGCCTGAGTCGCGCCCCACACTCTCCCCTGAGAGAGGTGCAGGCAGGAGCCCGCCCGGCGCTCTCGGACCTGGAAAGTCTGGGCACTCCCAGCCTGGGCCAGCAGGAAAATCTCAGTGTGCAATCGCTGCTTGAAACCTCTCTGGAGGTCTGGAGCTACCCAGACAACCGCCGCTGTCGTGGTTTTGGGTACAAGCAGGAGTTCCTGTGTCCCCAGGGACTGCAACTTGGAACGTGCTCTGCCAGCGGCCAAGGGGGAATTTATGTGCTCTGCAGCACCCAGAGGGGAACAGACTGAGGCTTCTCTCTGAGAGGGGGGTCTGGGTGCAGTTTGCTTTCCTCTAAACCTCTAAAAACCATCAAAAGCTATCAAGGCAAGAGAAAACAAACGAACACACAAACATAAAAACCTCCAGAGAACAAAAGACTGAAAAACCAGTTTCCTCAGAGCCCACCCCCTTGAGGGGGGCGGGAGGACTTAACTCAAGAAACACTGCCTGAAAACCCCTATAGGTACCCCTATAGGTAAACCAATTTTTAATCCCCCTTTAGCTTAGGAAAGTTGAGTCCTTTAACAAAGATATCAAGATATATCCAGGAAGAATCAAAATAACCTTCCTCGCCCACACTGAGAATTTATAACCACTCTCCCATCTTTTTCTTCTGCCAGTGTTTCTGTGTATTTGTGTTTGTCCTGGTAGTATATAAATCTTATACTTGGGGTTCTTTTTGACTAGGTTCTTTTTTTGTTTGTTTGTTTTGCCTTTATATATATTTTTTTTTCTCTTGTCATATACTTTTATCAGTCTTTTTGTTTTTCTGTTTTTGTTTGTATACTTCATAAATCCTACCTTGGGGCCCATTTGAGCTGAGCCTTCTCTTTTATCTTTCTTTTTTTTCCTGTCTCTCTCTCTCTCTTTTTTTCTTTTTTCTCTCTTTTTTCTTTCATTTGGGTGGGGACTCTTGATTACTCAGAAGCGTTCCAGGGTGCACCTTGACTGCACCACAGACGATACATCCAGCTACATCCGTTCAGCTATCTCTCACCAAAATGACTAGGAGGAGGAATGCCCAACAGAAGAAAAATTCAGAGGATGGGCCTTCTGCAACAGAGCTAATGGCTACCGACATAGACAATATGTCGGAAAGGGAATTCAGACTAACAATTATCCAGGCAATAGCTAGGTTGGAGAAAGCCATGGATGACAAAACGGAATTGATTAGGGCAGAACTGAAAGCCACTAGAGATGATGTTCATAATGTTAGGGCAGAACTGAAAACCAGCAGGGATGATGTTCACAATGTTCTCAATGAGTTCCAATCTAACCTAAATTCTATAAAAGCTAGGGTAACTGAGACAGAAGATAGAATTAGTGATCTGGAGGACAAACAGATAGAGAGAAAGGCTCAGGAGGAAGCCTGGAACAAACAGCTTAGAAGCCACGAAAACAGATTTAGGGAAATAAATGATGCCATGAAACATTCCAATGTCAGAATTATTGGAATCCCTGAAGGGGAGGAGAAAGAAAGAAGTCTAGAAGATATAGTGGAACATGTTCTCCATGAAAATTTTCCCAATCTCACAAATGGAACCAGCGCCCATGTACTAGAGGCAGAACGGTCTCCCTCCAAGATTATAGATTCTCTAAAGTCCTTGAGACACCTGATAGTAAGAATGAGGAATTATAATTGTTGAGAGACTCTCTTGAAGGCAGCTAGGACAAAGAAGCTCCTTACATACAGAGGAAAGCCCATCAGAATAACGTCAGACCTGTCCACAGAAACCTGGCAAGCCAGAAAGGGCTGGCAAGATATATTCAGGGCACTAAATGAGAAGAACATGCAGCCAAGAATACTTTATCCAGCAAGACTGACATTCAGAATGGATGGAGAGATAAAGAGTTTCCAAGACTGGCAAGGCTTAAAAGAGTATGCGACCACCAAGCCGACACTGCAGGAAATATTGCGGGGGGGGGGGGGGGGGGTGTTCTATAAAAGAGGAAAAATCCTAAGACTATCATTGAACAGAAATATAGAGACAATCTACAGAAAGAAAGACTTCAAAGGTAACATGATGTCAATAAAAACGTATCTCTCAATAATCACTCTCAATGTGAATGGCCTAAATGCGCCCATAAAACGACACAGAGTTGCAGGTTGGATAAAACGACAGGACCCACCCATATATTGTGTACAAGAGTCCCATTTTGAACCTAGGATACACCCAGACTGAAAGTGAAGGGATGGAGAAGCATTTTTCATGCCAATTGGCCTCAAAAGGCAGGGGTAGCGATTCTCATATCAGATAAACTAGATTTTAAACTAAAGACTGTAGTCAGAGATACAGAAGGACACTACATCATCCTTAAAGGGACTATCCACCAAGATGATCTAACAATTGTAAATATCTATGCCCCCAATATGGGAGCAGCCAATTACATAAGAAAACTATTAATCAAAATAAAGAGTCATATTGATATGAATACATTAATAGTAGGAGATCTTAACATGCCTCTCTCAATAATAGATCATCCAAGCAGAAAATCAATAAAGAAACAAGAGCATTGAATGACACATTGGACCAGATGGACTTCATTGATATATACAGAACATTCCACCCTAAAACAACAGAATACTCATTCTTCTCAAGTGCACATAGAACCTTTTCCAGAATAGACCACATACTGGGTCACAATCAGGACTCAACCAATACCAAAAGACTGAGATTATTCCCTGCATATTCTCAGATCACAATGCTTTGAAACTGGAGCTCAACAACAAGGAAAAGTTTGGAAGGAACTAAAACACCTGGAAGCTAAAGACCACCTTGCTTAAGAATGCTTGGATCAACCAGGAGATCAAAGAAGAACATAAAAAATTCATGGAAACCAATGAGAATGAAGACACGTCGGTCCAAAACCTATGGGATACAGCAAAGGCTGTCCTAAGGGGGAAATACATAGCCATCCAAGCCTCCCTCAAAAAAATGGAGAAATCCAAAATACACCAGCTGTCTCTACACCTTAAAGAACTGGAGAATCAACAACAAATTAAACCAACTCCACACACAAGAAGGGAAATAATCAAGATTAGAGCAGAGATCAATGAGGTAGAAACTAGAGATACAGTAGAACGTATCAATGAAACTAGAAGCTGCTTTTTTGAAAGAATCAATAAGATCAATAAACCATTGGCCACACTAATCCAAAAAAAAAGAGAGAAAGCTCAAATTAATAAAATTATGAATGAAAAGGGAGAGATCACAACTAACACCAAGGAAGTAGAAACAATCATCAGAAGTTATTATCAACAGTTATATGCCAATAAGTTAAGCAACCTAGATGAAATGGATGCATTCCTGGAAAACTATAAAATCCCAAAATTGAACCAGGAAGAAATTGACAACCTGAATAGACCAATATCTAGTAACGAGATTGAAGCAGTGATCAAAACTCTCCCAAAAAACAAGAGCCCAGGACCTGATGGATTCCCTGGGGAATTCTACCAAACTTTCAAAGAAGAAATAATACCTATTCTCCTGAAGCTGTTTCAAAAAATTGAAGCAGAAGGAAAACTTCCAGACTCTTTTTATGAAGCCAGCATTACCTTGATCCTCAAACCAGGCAAAGACCACACCAAAAAGGAGAACTTCAGACCCATATCACTGATGAATATGGATGCTAAGATTATCAACAAGATCCTAGCAAACAGGATCCAACAGCACATTAAAAAGATTATCCACCATGACTATCCATGGGTTACAAGGATGGTTCAACATTCACAAATCAATGTAATAGAACAAACCAATAAGAGAAGAGAGAAGAACCACATGGTTCTCTCAATTGATGCAGAAAAAGCATTTGACAAAATCCAGCATTCATTCCTGATTAAAACGCTTCAAAGTATAGGGATAGAGGGAACATTCCTGAACTTCATAAAATCTATCTAGGAAAGACCCACAGCAAATATCATCCTCAATGGGAAAAATCTCACAGCCTTCCCGTTGAGATCAAGAACATGACAAGGATGCCCACTCTCACCAGTCTTGTTCAACATATTATTATAAGTCCTAGCAACAGCAATCAGACAACAAAGAGAAATAAAAGGTATCCAAATTGGCAGTGAAGAAGTCAAACTCTCTCTCTTCGCAGATGACATGATACTTTATATGGAAAACCCAAAAGACTCCACCCCCAAACTACTAGAACTCATACAGCAATTCAGTAACATGGTAGGATACAAAGTCAATGTACAGAAATCAGTGGCTTTCTTATACACTAACAATGAAAATACAGAAAGAAATTAGAGAATCAATTCCATTTACTATAACACCAAGAACCATAAGATACCTGGGAATAAACCTAACCAAAGAGGTAAAGGATCTGTACTCGAAGAACTAGAGAACACTCATGAAAGAAATTGAAGAAGACACAAAAAGATGGAAGACCATTCCATGCTCTTGGATCGGAAGAATAAACATTGTTAAAATGTCTATACTGTCTAGAGCAATCTATACTTTTAATGGCATGCCGATCAAAATTCCATCGGTATTTTTCAAAGAGCTGGAGCAAATAATCCTAAAATTTGTATGGAATCAGAAGAGACCCTGAATCGCTAAGGAAATGTTGAAAAACAAAGATAAAATTGGTGGCATCACGTTACCTGATTTCAAGCTTTACTACAAAGCTGTGATCACCAAGACAGTATGGTACTGGCATAAAAACAGATACATCGACCAGTGGAACAGAGTAGAGAGCCCAGATATGGACCCTCAACTCTATGGTCAAATAATCTTCGACAAAGCAGAAA
The DNA here is from genome assembly GCA_004024625.1 of Mellivora capensis. Taxonomy (NCBI): domain Eukaryota; kingdom Metazoa; phylum Chordata; class Mammalia; order Carnivora; family Mustelidae; genus Mellivora; species Mellivora capensis. The sequence continues at coordinate 62,056 of PISX010012021.1, forward strand.
AAAATATACAGTGGAAAAAAGACAGTCTCTTCAACAAATGGTGCTGGGAAAATTGGACAGCTACATGTAGAAGAATGAAACTCGACCATTCTCTTACACTGGACACAAAGATAAACTCGAAATGGATAAAAGACCTCAATGTGAGACAGGAATCCATCAGAATCCTAGAGGAGAACGTAGGCAGTAACCTCTTCGATATCAGCCACAGCAACTTCTTTCAAGATATGTCTCCAAAGGCAAAGTTAAAAAGAGCGAAAATGAACATTTGGGACTTCATCAAGATCAAAAGCTTTTGCACAGCAAAGGAAACAGTCAACAAAACAAAGAGGCAACCCATGGAATGGGAGAAGATATTTGCAAATGACAGTACAGACAAAAGGTTGATATCCAGCGTCTAT